>JAJJMA010297386.1:0-41340 GCA_023529015.1 Papaver nudicaule
TCATCGACAAAAGGTTAGTAGGAGTTATGACTTTTATGGAAATTCTTTTATTCTACTTACTATATCTTTCGAAATAGTAGGTTACTTTAGTATTGATATTAACAGCGATTGAGATTGTGTTCTTGTCTACATGACCATGTGTTATGTTGGTATTTGTTCCCGCGAATACTAAGTTTACAAGAATGCATGAGATAGATTCGATACCATTTGTCCATTGCAATGGTTTGCTTGCAAATCACTTGTTGGATATAGGTGAATCTAAAGGAGTACTCTTGAGCAAGAGTACAGTGGATTATAGCTGAGGACGTCTAACACGTCTAAGTACTGGTTAAGCCCAGAACTTCCAGCGGATCCAAGTTAAACCCTAAATCTGAATGACGACGGTTCACGAACCGTTCGTGAACAGTGACTTAGGAAAAACTCCTGAGTTCCAAAGTATCATTTTGTACTCGTACCCTACGTGAACCTCAAAATCGATACTTTTGGCTGTGATTCAGATGGACGGTTTGCGAACCGTCCCAAGTGAATATTCTCTGGGATTTTTACTCGGGTTAAACTCTGACTCCTTATCTCTTAGTTGGACTTGGTTATCACGAAAATATCTTCTGTGGTTCATCTAACGGTTTTCAATGTGTCAATAAGATAAAGATTATCTCTGGTCTGTTGGATATCAATCTTGAAGTGTTTATGAGCTAATAAAACACTTGGCAGATAAATGATAAATAATTTCCAATTGAGATAAATCTCTGTTTACTTTGTTCAAGTTAGGGTTTCCAAAACTTGTGGAACAAGTAACTAGTTGCCTTATTCCAAAGCAACCTATCTTATTGAGTGTTATAAATAGAGGTGTCTAAGGACGAAAACCGCAAGCATCAAGCATACGTGAAGATTCCTTTTCGAAGTGATCGTAAAACTCTTTTTACTTCGGTGAATGCTTGTTGTGGTATAGTCATCCTTTATTAGGTAGCAGTTCCTCTTGGGATTTACCTACGACTATAAAGACTTCTCTTGAGAGTTGGGAAGCACAGGTAGGAGATTGAGACCTTAGTGGTTTAAATCGGAGTAACCTGTAACCTTGGTAATCTGATCACGTTCTTGTATATTCTACGGTCCTTCTCTTCTGATATAAGGCCATTCAAGAACTGATACGTTACATACAGGGTTTTGAAAGGAAGCAACGCACGGCTGCACTCGGTGTTGTAAGACCTAGTTAGCTCCAGTTGTATAAGTTTCTTAAGTGATTCTTTGTGTACAACTGAGGTAGAGACAAGCTTGTAAGTAGATTTCCGTATGACTATGGAGAAATCCGAAGGAAGTCACTTTGTGTATGTCAAACTGATAGAGGACAGTTCAAACATACAATTGATAATTGAGGTTGCAAAGCCGAAATTGTTGACACAAGCCTTTAACAGCGGTTAAAGCAACTCCTAGGCCTGTAAAGGACGTCAGCTAGGGGAATCAAGTGTGTGACGATCTGTGGGGGATCTAGAGACGTAAGGAGTGCGGCAGTAGCCAGTTTGCTTGGAGGGTGGAATTGGTCTCTGCTATATCCCAGACCGAAGTCTTATAGCAGGCTAGTGTTTGTAGACAGTTTGTACTGTGCGGTGTTCAATCTGGACAAGGTCCCGAGGTTTTTCTACAGGTTGTAGTTTCCTCGTTAAAAAAATCTCTGGTGTCTTGTGTGCTTTACTTTCCGCATTATATTTTCTGATTATATAATTAAAGCAAACACAAGAAGTACGTTATTATAAACCTGATCGTTGTCCTCAATCCATCCCTTGGATTTACCAAGACCCTGTCTTGTGTTGGACTGATCCCTGTGATCCAAACTCAGGTTAACAGATCTGGATATTTATTTTTGAGATTGTCCAGATCTGATCATAAGTCTCACGAGCCCGGATTTGATTTCGTTACCCCTGCTTTTTCAATTGGTATCAGAGCCGGTGAACACATTAAGGACGTAACTGTCTGTGTTTATCGCGGCTTGTGAGTTATGGACCAAAGCGTAAGAGCTTGTAACGTACCACCAAAGTTTGATGGCACAAACTACCTATGGTGGAAGACTGCAATGACTTCATTTTTGCAAGCCCGAGACTTTAAAACTTGGGTTTATGTCAAAAAGGGATATACACCACCAACTGTTGAAGTCAATGGTGTATCTGTCCTCAAAGACATAGCGGCTTATAATGACGTGGAAACTCTCGCTGCCAAGCAAAACTATGATGGGCTTAATGTTATCATTCATGCAGTTACACCTGATCTTTTCCATCACGTGGCCACATGTGAAACCTCTCACGAGGTTTGGAATAGATTAAGGACCGTATTCGAAGGGAATGCAGCAGAAAAAGAAGCTAGACTTCAAAACCTCATGTCTGACTGGGAAAACCTTAGAATGCTTGAGGATGATACCTTTGAAGAATTTAACCACAAATTGTCTGAGATAGTAAATGCCTGTCACACCTTAGGAAAAGCTATTCCGGAAAGGGACATTGTGTGTAAAATTCTGAGGTCATTACCCTCAAGGTACGAGTCAAAGAAACATGCCATCCAGGAAGTACACAGCTTAGATATAACAAGAAGTGACCTTGTTGCCAAGCTAAAAATCTTCGATCATGAGCAAAGTAACCCTAAAAACATCGGTTTTAGAGCTACTGGAAAAACAAGGAAACTTGTAAACGAAGAGTGTAGTTCGAACACCAACTCCGGCAATCATAGTGGGGATGAATCTGATGAGGAGATATCTTTGATAACTCGCCAGTTTAGAGATCTTCTAAAGAAGAGAGGTAAACGATTCATTAAGAAGCCCCACCATCAACTCCTAAGCCTCATGATAGAGTCCCTCCTAAAGAAGGGAACAAAAGGGGAGATGATGATGATATGCCACAATGCTATAAATGCAAAGGTTTTGGCCACTTGGCTGAAGAATGTCCCAATCTGAGAAAATATACCGGAGGGAAAGCCTTTGCTGCTACACTTGACGATTCGTCTGATGTTTACTACTCAGATGATGAAGAAAGTGAGATAGCTTTCATTGCAGAGTGTGTCAATTCTAATAATGTGGGTGATTCCAAATCAGAACTAGAAACATGTCCCATCCCCATGGACACAACCTCTAGTGACACATCATGCAAAGAAGTAATCATTCCTGTAAAGCATAGGCAACGCCTAGTTAAATGTAGCTATTGTGCTAAAAAGGGACATGATTATAAGCAGTGTCATGCATACAAAAGTAAGGTCAAGTATGCTAACAAACTGCAAAAGAAAGCAGCCAGACTCATGAACATTATTCGAATCTTTGTTGCTGCCAATAACAAGGAAGCCAGTAAAGATCGAAACCACTCTAACTCCTTAAGGGCAACACAAGGAGCGGAGAAATTCAAGAGAGTCAAAACTAAGAATGGCAAACTTAGTTCAGGATAAGATTCAGTACCACATAAAGAGCATAATCATGCTCTACCTTCTTCGCACTAATTGCAAGAAGGGATGCGTCTCATTCATTGCCCCTCGGAATGAGATGTCATAGTGTGGTCGGGCAAATGTCTTAGAGTCTTTTCATGTACTGTACCTGTTTGTAAGTAAATGATGACCCACAATTAACACCCTTTCACCGTCACTAGACAAAAGTGTAATGTTGAGCCAAGCTCTATGGAACTTATGATCATCAATGGTCAAATCGTCTAAACGAAGGGTTAAAATTGTTACTAGGTATCTCTGAAAGTGAGACACGTCAATGAAAGAACAAAATACACGTGTGCAACGGTTCCCGAACCGTTCCGCTTTCTCAGAACGATATTAGGGTAAATCTATATCGTATCTGACAGTTATGAGAATCCTTATCTCTTCGAAAATTCTTGAAAGAACTATTTATAAAGAAATCAGAAGTAATTCTTGTTTCATTCTAAAACTTTCAACATGGTAAAACTTCTTGCTATTACTTTTCCAAGCAAGGATCCAATGTCAATTGACAAGGATACCATGAAACCAGATGATCCTTTGAAATCAGCCAAACGCAAAGGAAAGAAACTCTGGTTCAAGAAGAAGAAGAAGAATCTAAAATGACAAGGATGAAAAGCCTGCTCAGAAAAATCAAAGGATTGCATCCATTCTCAAAGAATGCAGAGAAACAAAAAGAGAAGTAAGATCTCTTGGGGAAGTGTTTCTAAAAACTCTGGCTTTTCAACAAGCTCTTGTAAAACAACAAGAAGAGCTTTTGAAAGAAGTGCATAAGGCGTCTGCAAAAGAGCCTAAGGAATTCGATCTGGATGTTCCTAGCCCATGAATGAAGAACAAGACATTGAGGAAATCAATAACTTCGTCATGACTTCTTTCAATCAGATTAGTTGATTCCTTGTGAGAACTTGTTCTTACTTTTGCCTAAGGAATATAAACTAGATCTATAAGTAGTTTGCCTTTTCATGCTTTTTAGAGTTTTTCAAGCATGTACAACTTTATTTCATTAATAAAAGTTCTTTTTAGATGATTATTAATGATGTTTGCAATACTTGATTTGTCTACCTCAATCTTATTGCAACACATAGCTTTTTCCATTACCTCGGTAGTGATGTAAAGTTATGTCTATTACAAAAGTTATGCTTTTTCTCACGATCAAGAAACTTTTGATTGTATGATTTTTAGGGTTTTCAAAAACTCAGAATCATATACTCTTTTCCAAAAAATTGGCTAAGGGAAAGAGATTATAAACAAAGCAAAATTGGATAACATTAAATTGTTTTTGTCCATGTTAGACTTTGTAAGTTGTTCTTTATTGAATAACACCACATGGGGGAGAGTTCTTAACTTGAACTTGCGCTTAATAACAAATCTTTTTGGGGAGCGTGGTTGTGGAATATAAGGAGAAAGGTGTGTCTATATTTCTCCAAAGATGAATCAACTTAGAGATCATCGTTCTGATTTCCTAGTTATGTCATCTTAAACTTGGTATGTGAGTACTTAGCTTAACCTATCCTCATAGGTTTATGAAACCCTAGTCTCAAACTACTTTGTCATATTTTGTGACAAATAGGGGGAGAACACATATGGTTCTTCTTCTTGTGGTTTAAAACCATAGGGGGGAACGTCATGTGCTTACTTGTTGTGCTTTTACAAAGTATCAAGTAAGGGGGAGTAATTAAAGCTGAGAAGAAGCTTCATATCAGGAATGAGTAGAATCACTTTAAAAGTTTTGATACACGGACTTTAAAGTTTGCTCAGATTTTTACTCTTTGCACAAACAACATGTGGGATTAGCATATTAACCCATGTAAGCTTGAGCGTACCTTTATGGTTGTTTGAGATGGATATGTTGAAGGTGCTATCTACGGATTCATCAACAAGAGTTCAATGAACACATCAAGACTCAAGGGAAAAGTTGAAGAATTCAAGAAATCAAGATACATCTGGTTAGTACTTAATTGTATATCTTTTGATTCCATATGTAAATTAGTTTTGTCACTAAAATTGACAAAGGGGGAGATTGTTAGGGCATTGTCCGGTCAAACCCACTAGCGTTGGTATGTCAAGCTGGTTGTCAGTTTTAGGTGTCAAAACACAATTCTTGATTTAGCCTACTAGAGTTTAGATTTCGGAATTGGATATAGACTAAGTAGTAGAGACCTTGAAGACGAAGACTGTGAAGACAAATAAGACATCAATTATTCTTCATCGACAAAAGGTTAGTAGGAGTTATGACTTTTATGGAAATTCTTCTATTATACTTAATCTATCTTTCGAAATAGTCGGCTACTTTAGTAGTGATATTAATAGCGATTGAGAATGTGTTCTTGTCTACATGACCATGTGTTATGTTGGTATTTGTTCCCGCGAATACTAAGTTTACAGGAATACATGAGATAGATTCGATACCATTTGTCCATTGCAATGGTTTGCTTGCAAATCACTTGTTGGATATGGGTGAATCTAAAGGAGTACTCTTGAGCAAGAGTCCAGTGGATTATAGTTGAGGACGTCTAACACGTCTAAGTACTGGTTAAGCCCAGAACTTCCATCGGATCCAAGTTAAACCCTAAATCTGAATGACGACGGTTCGTGAACCGTTAGTGAACGTGACTTAGGAAAAACTCCTGAGTTCCAAAGTATCATTTTGTACGCGTACCCTACGTGAACCTCAAAGTCGATACTTTTGGCCATGATTCAGATGGACGGTTTGCGAACCATCCCACGTGAATATTCTCTGGGATTTTCACTCGGGTTAAACTCTGACTCCTTATCTCTTAGTTGGACTTGGTTATCACGAAAATATCTTCTGTGGTCCATCTAACGGCTCTCAATGTGTCAATAAGATAAAGATTATCTCTGGTCTGTTTATCAATCTTGAAGTGTTTATGAGTTAATAAAACACTTGGCAGATAAATGATATATGATTTCCAATTGAGATAAATCTCTGTTTACTTTGTTTGCAAGTTAGGGTTTGCAAAACTTGTGGAACAAGTAACTAGTTGCTTTATTCCAAAGCAACCTATCTTATTGAGTGTTATAAATAGAGGTGTCTAAGGACGAAAACCGCAAGCATCAAGCATACGTGAAGTTTCCTTTTCGAAGTGATCGTAAAACTCTTTTCACTTCGGTGAATGCTTGTTGTGGTCATCCTCTATTAGGTAGCAGTTCCTCTTGGGATTTACCTATGACTATAAAGACTTCTCTTGAGAGTTGGGAAGCACAGGTAGGAGATTGAGACCTTAGTGGTTGAAATCGGAGTAACCTATAACCTTGGTAACCTGATCACGTTCTTGTCTATTCTACGGTCCTTCTCTTCTGATATGAGGACATTCAAGAACAGAACGACATACAGGGTTTTGAAAGGAAGCAATGCACGGCTGCACTCGGTGTTGTAAGACCTAGTTAGCTCCAGTTGTATAAGTTTCTTAAGTGATTCTTCGTGTACAACTGAGGTAGAGAAAAGTTGGGCATAGTTTACTCGGTTTACTTGTCAGCCCCCGCTTGTAAGTAGATTTCCGTATGACCTGGAGAAATCCGAAGGAAGTCACTTTGTGTATGTCAAACTGATAGAGGACATTTCAAATACAGTTGATAATTGAGGTTGCAAAGCCGAAATTGTTGACACAAGCCTTTAACAGCGGTTAAAGCAACTCCTAGGCCTGTAAAGGACGTCAGCTAGGGGAATCAAGTGCGTGACGATCTGTGGGGGATCTAGAGACGTAAGGAGTGCGACAGTAGCCAGTTCGCTTGGAGGGTGGAATTGGTCTCTGCTACATCCCAGACCGAAGTCTTATAGTAGGCTAGTGTTTGTAGACAGTTTGTACTGTGCGGTGTTCAATCTGGATGAGGTCCCGAGGTTTTTCTACAGGTTGTAGTTTCCTCGTTAAAAAAATCTCTGGTGTCTTGTGTGCTTTACTTTCCGCATTATATTCTCTGATTATATAATTAAAGCAAACACAAGAAGTACGTTATTATAAACCTGATCGTTGTCCTCAATCCATCCTTTGGATTTACCAAGACCCTCTCTTGTGTTGGACTGATCCTTGTGATCCAAACTCAGGTTAACAGATCTGGATATTGATTTTTGAGATCGTCCAGATCTGATCATAAGTCTCACGAGCCCAAACAAAAAGTTGGTTGTATTTCGGTACCCCTGCTTTTTCATATATAAAAAAGGTATAGAAAGAAAAAGTAGAAATAAAGAAACCATTAACTTATAAGAGAAGAAAATTAGAAAAGGGGAAATTGAGAGAGTTGATAAAATTAGATTTGAAATTAAGATATTTCTACCCAACTAATAAGGTAGTATGTACCCAAATTTCAAATAAGAAAGGTAAGACACAATATAGCTTAAAAGAAACAAAAATAGAGAAAAATCTTACGAAGACACGAGAAGTAGGGTTCCAGTCATTGGTAGAACAGAAAATTCAGATGACTTGGAGAAAGCTAAAAGGCCTTGATAAATCAAGACACTTCTTTATTTTAAAGGAGAAATAGGTAATCACCTCACTTGGTTAAAATGGCATACCAAAGCTGCCAGGTCGACTGAAAAAACAAAAACTTTAAAACTCGAAAGCTATACAGCACCAATTGCTAACAGCTCAAAGTTTAAATCAAATCAAGCCTAAAACTAGATTTAATCTAAACTAGGGGCAAATATGTTGATGACAAAATATGGTTCAGGGTAAAAGGTCATCCATCTGAAGGGCAGATATGCTGACATACGAGGCAAAACCAAAAGAGGTGCTGATAGAGCTCGCAGTCAACTGGCAGCAGATAAAGTCCCTCAAGAGAAGGTCGGCCAAAGGAAGCAGATTATATCCCAGATGATTCAAGGAGAAGTATTCGAGGAACAAGAAGGCGGGAAAGTTAGTTAGACATCCTCGACATTAGAGGACAGAACTGTAACAATGATTAATAATGTTCTAGATTACTTTATCCGCCTATAATTGTAGTCTATAAATACTGATCTTGTAGTCATTTACAAAAAGGAAGTTTCTTTCTCCTGAATCAATAAGAAAACACTCTTTTGTCTATTTTGTGTTGATTACTTTGTCTGATACTTAGAAGCTAAGTAACACCGAAATCTCCTGAAGCTGTAAACCTAACTTCCTAGACGTCTGAGAGACCAATCGAGAACACACACTAAAGCTAACAAGAATCATATTCATCCACTTGTGAAGGTAATATTATAATCACCAGAATACGTATCATCAACAGTAAGATGGGGAATCCTAATATGATATGCAAAGAAAATAAAAACGAAAGGATAGAGATACATTACAAACTAATGGGTTGCCTCCCATGTAACGCTTAGTTTAAAGTCTTCAACCCGAGTCAGCAAGTTGGATTCACCGTACACCAACAATCTGAAGATTTGTGGATCCGTCTAGAAAATGATCTGCAATTCTAGTAATGGTCTCACAAAAATGTTAGCATAACATATGAGTAGTGAAACCATCATCACATAAAATTCAACCCCACACTTGGCTCTTTCTACACCCAGAAGTGTGTACGAGTCAAAAGTGGAAGGAATTCTCGTGGAAACCTGCACGGCGCTAGATTCAAACATAAATGGTGGATACTTAGCTGCAAGAAAATTCAGTTAGAACTTTCGAAGCACATAATTCTAATCCCAAATTAGGTATCTTCTTAAAAGTTAGTTTAAAAACCACATCCAATTTGGGAGGATCATCATTATATAAAGAATCATGTACAAGGTTAGACAAACCTCTCATAATCTTTTGTAGCACGAGATCCTCTGTACTTTCGAAAAATTCCATTGATTCTTTTACATCACAAGTATCATCATTCTCATTCAAACATTTCATAACCCATTCCTCATCAGTTTCTTCAACAGGCAAGTCTTCCTCATCAGAATCGAAATCTGGTCCAAGTAAATCATCGTAAACCTTATCTTTGTTAATAACGGTGGTGTTTCTCGACTCAACTTCTTCCTTTTGAATAGGAGAATGATCATTAAGATCATGAGTTGAATTAGATACACTGTCGTCATCACTCAAATTTTGGTCTTCTACGGAATCATCATCACCATCATTAATCAAATTATTGTTCATTCCTGCACGAATTTGATCCATTCCTGTTCTGATGTCATCTATATTCTGTTGAAATTCTTGGAGTGACTCATTAAAGCTCAGCTGAAAATCAGAAAATTATTTTGTTGCTTGGAGCCACTCTTGTATCACAGGAAACGAAGATTTGACTAAAGCATCAAATTTATGATTTACGGATTGTTCTTCCAAACTTGGCGTTGCATTTTCACTTACAATAAAGTTTCTAGTCCAAGTCTCCCCTTGTTGAATAGGTGAAAGATCATAAAAACGATCCGTAGTTGGATTAGACTCATTGTAGTGAGTTTCGGTTGTTTGTCTACCAAGTTCCGATGTTGCTTGTATCTCATGAAGAATTGTGTCAAACATCTGCACATGTCTAGAATTAAATTGATTAAAAGTATAACTATCCTCCCATCCTTGTGATCTTTCACTCACATACCCGCCATAAGGTTGCTCGTATGTATGAGAATTATCACAAGGTCTTGCAGGATAATGATTGTAGCCAAATGATTGGTTTCGATCATATCCCACGTATGGTTGGTAGTTAAACTGATCATTGTATGTTTGTTCTTGAAAATCATATGTGTTATTCCCGAAAGGAAACATCACGAATAACTCACAACTAGTTTATAGGATTACCTCATGTTTTGGACAGGCGACGAATACCACAACCAATTGCAAGAAAAAGCGTACCTGTAATAAGATTCTGATACGATGAATTAGTAAAAGAAATAATGAACACGAATGCAAAAATATAAATCAAATGCAAAAACAGAAAATCAAATAACAACTTAAACTACCGCTCCCCGGCAGCGGCGCCAATTTGATGAGTGCCGAACTCAACAAATATATATTCCTTATTTCTCATACACTAAACAGTATGGATAAGTAGGTACGTTCCAAAGGGAGAGATTGCTAAGTGGGCAATCTAATTTCCTGATGCAAGAATGCAAAGTTGTGAAACAATCAGATGAGAATGATCAAGGAATCAATTTCCACTAATGAACATGAATCAAATTAATCATACAAGTGCAATCTTCTTCAAATACGTTTACTAACGACCCTAGACAAGTTATAAGCTCGACAAGTCTATATGGACTCCAAAATAACTTTGTAGAACAAGCTCTCTACAAAGTGTAACTTAACCAACCGATCAAGCCACTTTGAATAAGCCAATCAAGCCACTTTGAATAAGCTCTCCAAAGATTCTAGCCAATCAAGCCACTTTGAATAAGCTCTCAAAGTGTAACTTAACCAACCGATAAACTCTATGAGTCGGATTGATCTGAACCACATGTTCATAAGATCGACATGTGAATTTAGGGTTATCATCTACACAATAAAATCCACGGAATCCCTCAGTAATGTTAATGCTTTGCTATCTGTGATTAAATCACCCTAACAATTACGGACCAAGACTCAATAATCTAGCAATAATATTACTAGCAATCTATTCAATTTACACGTAAATATCATGTAAGCAATCCATGGTCACAAGCACCGTAGAAGACAAACAATATTGGAAGAAAAATCAATTTGCATAAAGACTCAAGTCATAAAGCTTCAAAATCATCCTCAATCAAACAAGGGATTAGCTACTCAAGGAAATCATGTTCTCAAATAAATAACACAAAGAATATTGAGAGTTCAAAGTGAAAATATTGATGACAAAAATCCTGTTGTTGCCAGTGGTAGTATGGAAGGACCGCAAACTCCTCAAATTTGTGTGAGTTATTACACTTCTCAAGAGGACAACGAGTAAACACTTTTGCTGCTCTCAATCGCATTGCCTTCAACGCGGACTTAATTCCGCCCTCACTAGAAGTTTCAGAGATGTCTCTCGTACCTGATCCCATGGTAAAAGATATTACCTTCATTGAAGAAGACATGATGGCCGAAGAAGGTCATAATCGGGCTTTATATGTTACGGCGCATGTCAAAAACGTGGAATTCAAGAGAGCCTTGATTGATACCGGAGTTGCTGCCAACATCATAACTCTGAAGACCCTCTGTACCGCTAGAGTTCCGAAAAATCAAATCGTGCATCATCCTGTTGTAATGAAAGATTTTGAAGGAAACAAGACTAATACTTACTGGTATGTCAATCTAGATCTCAAGGTGGGACCAATTCAACCAAGGGTAAAATTTCATGTCATTGAGAAGGAGCCCTATTACCACATGATCTTGGGACGTTCCTGGATCCACGACAACAAAGTTGTACCATCCACTTATCACCAATGTATGAAGGCAGTGCTTGATAAGAAGATTTTTCGTGTCGCAGCATCGACATCTCCGTATTCACCAATATATAAAGCAGAATTCTTCGAGCCGGAGGAGACTACACCAGAGTCACCTGATAAAATCTACAGTATTCCTTTACCTGTGTGGGCCTCCATTAGAGACGAGAAGCCACCGTCCCCCACGCCAGCTGAGGAAAACATGGAAGGCATGCCTGCTTTATCGGGACTTCTTAGGTATGGTTCGATTACATCCCATGACTCACCTTATTCCAAAAGAAGTTACAATTTCACTACTCAATATGATGCTGAGGGTAGAACCATCTACTCCCGGCGGAAATGTTAGCAATTAACAGGGGAGGGTGGCAGAAAACCTCCCCGCGTCGAAGAATGTTATCAAAATGAAGGATCCTCAGAAGAAGAAATTCAGGAAGCCCCGCAACAACTACAAGATGGGTCTAACTCCACCACTGATGCTCTTGAAACCGTCAACATAGGGACGGATGAGGTTCCTAGACCTATCTCTGTCAGCTCATCCTTATCAGCAGTGGAGCGTGAAGCCTTGGTTAATCTTCTCAAAGAATACCAGGATGTTTTTGCTTGGACCTACGAAGAGGTTCCCGGACTGGATGATGTTGGTGACACATCATCTTCACATTTTACCCGGCTCTAAGACGGTGAAGCAACAACCACGTCATTTTCGACATGAGATAGAAGAACAAATCAAAATCGAGATTCAAAAATTACTCTCTGCGGGGTTCATCAAACCCATTCATCATCCTACTTGGCTAGCTAACGTGGTACCAGTCAAGAAGAAAAATGGTCAAATCAGATGTTGTGTAGACTTCAGAGATTTGAACAAGTGTTGTCCCAAAGATGATTTCCCGTTGCCCAACATCGACATGTTGGTAGATGCTACTTGCGGTCATGCTATGTTCTCATTCATGTATGGTTACAGTGGTTACAATCAAGTCAAGATGTACGATTCAGATGCAAGTAAGACCGCTTTCCGAACTCCAATTGGGATTTTTCATTATACTGTGATGTCATTTGGGCTCAAAAATGGAGGTGCTACTTATCGGCGGGCCATGACAGCAATATTCCATGATATGATGCATAAACAAATTGAAGATTACGTGGACGACATTGTGGTCAAGTCTAAGACACGAGCATCTCACTTAGACGTGCTGAGACAGGTGGTTGACAGATGCAGCGAGTACAAACTAAGGATGAACCCTCTAAAGTGTGCGTTTGGAGTTTCATCAGGAAAATTTTTGGGCTTTCTAGTAACTGAGGAGAGAATCAAGGTGGACCCTACCAAAACGCAAGCGATTACCACCATGCCGCCACCAAAGACGGTAAAAGGACTCAAAAGCTTCATGGGAAAGGTCTCTTACATACGGAGGTTTATTCCTGGCTTAGCCCAATTTGTGGTCTCGTTCATCCCCTTACTAAAGAAAGGAGCAGATATCGTATGGTCTCCTATTCAAGAAGGGGCATTTAGGAAGATCCAACAATTACAACTATCACCAGCAGTGATGAAAGCACCGGTACATGGGAGTCCTTTACTTCTTTATACGGCGTCAAGCGATACTGCTACTGGAGCACTCCCGCACAAGAAGGTGACGCTAATGTTGAATATCCAGTATATTACATTAGTCCTACTCTAAAGAATGCTGAACTCCGTTACCCGAAGGTAGAGAAGGTGTGTCTATCTTTAGTCTTCGCTATCCATAAGTTCAGGCATTATCTTTTATCAAACAGGGTCGTGTTAATCACGAAAGCAGACTCCATAAGATTCATGTTGTCAAAACCGGCCCTACTAGGAAGGTCGGCCCGTTGGCTACTACAAATGTCAGAGTTTGACATTGTTTGTGTATCCCCAAAGGCAATCAAAAGCCAAGCTGTTGCAGATCTTCTTGCGGCCTTCCCAGGAGAAGATACTACTGCCTTGCACGAGGAGGTACCAGGAGAATTCCTAGAAATATCCTTGGTCAAGGAAGATACTTGGTTGTATATTTCGATGGCTCCTACACCGAGTAACAATACTGGAAGAGCTGGAGTTTTATTGGTTTCCCCTGCCGGCGAAGTGTTTTCACATTCGTTCAAATTAGATTTCCGGTGTACCAACAACTCGGCAGAATATGAAGATAGGATTATCTTTAGTTGAACAAGCAGGAGCTACCAATCTGGAAATTAGGGGTGACTCCAAGTTACTACTAAATCAAATGAACGGTGTTTACTCGTTGAAGGAAGTTACTCTAGCCCCTTATCGAGCTGAAGCACATAGATTGCTAACTTGTTTCTCCGAAGCTGTCATCATTCACACTGGCCGAACTAACAACAGGCATGCTAATTGTCTAGCAACATTGGCCTCGAAGTTACAATTTGAAGGTATGGAAATGACTCCCACCGTGCAGAAGCGTACACTTTCATCAACCTGGTTGGCACAAGCTAGCAAGCCAGAGATACATGACTGAAGGACACCTGTCATTGATGAACTCACTCGATCATCACCTGAAAGGAAGGTTAGCCTCAAAGACTTGAAGAACTTCTTCTTATTGCACGGGATACTTTATCACAGGAACTCAGATGGATCTTTGTCTAGATGTCTTGGAGACATTGAGGCTCAACAACGGCTTCATCACGTCCATAAGGAAATATGTGGACAAAGTCTAGTGGTCACTCTCTACAGGCGACTCCAGCGGTTGGGGTATTACTGGCCCACCATGAAATCTCAATCTAGAGAAATACAAGGGTCCTGCAATAAGTGTCAATCTGCTGTACATCATTCTGAGGCCTTAATGATACATCCTGTCGAGGATTGGCGTGAACCTTACATCAAATATCTCCGAGATCATATTTTACCCACCAAGAAGAAAAATGCAGAAAGGTTGAAAAGACGGGCAGTAAGGTTCGTCTTTCACGAGAGAATTCTGTACCGCAAGAGATTCGGTGAAGATTTGATGCGCTGTTTGGCAGAACCAGAAATGAGAACTATACTCAAGGAGATGCATGAAGGCGAACACCAAGGTAAGAAGAAATTATTATTACAACTTCATGAAAAATATTATTGGCCTACTATGGAAGACGATGCTGCCATGTTTGTTCGAAGATGCCCTCAGTGTCAGGTTCATAATAACCTTATACGCACTTCGTGTCTTCCTTTACAATCCATCAGTATCCCTTGGCCATTTTATAGTTGGGGACTTGATCTTATAGGAAATATCAATCCCGCATCTTCTTTACAGCATGAGCACATTATAACCGCTACTGAGTACTTCACGAAGTGGGTGGAGGCGATTCCACTTAAGAAGACAAAAGGTGTCAATATAGCTCAGTTTATCAAGGAGCATATCATCTGTAGGTTGGGAGTACCTAAGCACATCATAACGGATAATGGTTCTCCATTCGTTAACCAAAATGTAGCGGAATTACTTCAAGAATATGGTATTCATCACATTTGTTCTACGCCTTATTATCCTAAAGGGAATGGGCAACCTGAAAGTACTAACAAGACGCTGATCCGGATTCTAAGTCGAACCGTTCATGATAATCAGCGGTCCTGGCATGAAAAACTTCCCATGGCATTATGGGCATATAGGATTTCTCCAAGAAGTTCTACGGGAGCTTCTCCATACTCGTTGGTATATGGTACTGATGCCATTCTTCTAGCCAAAATCAAAATTCCTTTAGCACGCATCGCCATGGCTTCTAGGTTTGCGGAATTTGATATTGTTGAGGATAGGCGTACAAAGGCAGAATCTCACATGGAAGCTTATGGAAGGATTTCTAGAGCATATAATAAAGCAGTGAAACCAAGAGTCTTCCAAGTTGGGGACTTGGTATTGAAGACAGCCAAGCATATTCAGCAAGATATGTCGGCCCCAAAATTGTCAGCTAATTGGGATGGGCCATACGTGGTAACTAAAGCGGCGCTTAGTGGGTACTACAAGATTGCTACTTTGGATGGAAAGCCCGAAGGTACGGTAATCAATAAGAAGTGGCTCAACCCTTATTACGTATGAATTTCTGATTATTTCTTTGTAACATTTTCAGATTCTTTCAAAGTTAGTGCAAGCCTCATTTGCACTTAACAATTACATTTAAAATCTTTATAAAACCTCTTTCATTCAGAAAATACTACTTATTCCATTGAATTCTAAAAAAATCTCTCTCTAGAATAAACCTTCCAAGAGTGAATAATCTTTCTGATATAAGCTTTCCATCTTCTCCTGGAACGCTGCAGTTTTGGCTTTCAAGTTCTGGATAGCTTCTCCCACTTTAACAGTTTCTTCTGCAATTTTCTCCTTAAAGGTTCTCAATTCCTTTTCTCTTGCTTCCTCTTTAGCTTTCAAATCTGCAGCAATTTCATGTTCCAGGGTTTTCAAGCTTTCCACCATTTGATTAACTTTCTCATCTTCCTCATTAATAGCCTTTTCATCTTCATCAATGATCTCGGGATCGGGACCATTTGCTAGAAAGGCCAATCGATCCATCTTTACCTTTTCGAGTCATTGTCGAAGCCATCCGACGTTGAACTTTTCAGCTGAAAAAGTAAACGTTCCCATTTCAGAATGGTAGACAAGGTGACTTTGTGCAGTGATCCTTGTTCCATCTCTGTTATCATCGGCAACAATAAGGCAACCATGGACACCAAGACTGGTGAACAATCCTTACTAAGACTTGAGTAGTAGCCAGATGGCCGTACTTCCTTCATATCTTAATGTACAGGGAAATGTGTTTCCTTTGAACCAAGAAATCCCCAACAGACTTGTGCTCATGAGATAGGGATTGCATCTGGGGATCAAGAGGGAAACTTGCATTGGAAAGTTCATTAATGGCCACTTCAGCAATCGTGGATGGATGCCTGATGCTACTGCCATGAGGAACATTATCTTCAACGTCTACGACCGAAGCGAGGTTGTAAGTAGGAGATTGAGAAGTCTCGGTCACTTCCCTTGGAGGAGCACGAACACTTTTCTTGCGAGGCTGCAAGAGATGAAGAAATAAGAAGATGTCTTGAATCTGATGAACAAAAATGGATAAGGATAAGGATCTACCAGTGGAGGACTGCTCACCCTTAGTGCCTTGCTTCGTGGGTTGCTGGTATTGGTTTCGTCATCCTATCCATTGTACAATAAACGTATAGATAATATCTTTCTGGAAAAAAAAATGATATGGAAAGGCATAAGTGAAAAACTACTTACAGAGCTGGCAATCCAGGCCTTGCGCTTAGTGAATCGGCTCAAAGGAATATCACTGCTGCTGCTACTCAACATGATGAAAGGAGATATTTGAAAAACAATGAAGAAAGTATGGTTAACGAGTTGACAATGTTTATCCTGCGTGCATATATTTATACGCACAGAGCAATTTGAATTCCAGGGTTTTGGGAATTCAAATTCAAGAGTAATTGTTGCCTGCATAAAAGGAGTTGACTCAGATATACTTGCAAGTCAGAAGAATAATAGTGGATTGATAAGTGTGAATATAAAGTCTTATCGACTAGTTCATCAACTTATGCTCACCCTGGAACACTCACGGTTCCATGCTGCGCAGGGGACTAAATGTTGATGGTGGTTTTTGGCGAGGAGGTCGCAAGAGTAATTTTGCACCAATTTCTGGCATCTTGGCATCGTCAGGTGAATGGCTCAAGGCAAGGTATGAATTTATTTGCAGTAAGGATAAGAGAATTCGCCACCATGGCCATATTTTGATTTTTTATGGTCCACATCATATCTATCCCTAGCCTACACGGCCATCCTAGCCTACACGACCACCCTAGCCTACACGGCTAACCCTAGTCTAAACGGCCATCCCATTCTGTGGCTTACACGGCCATCCCACCTCCTCACGCGTCCCTGCCTTTTTTACCTTGGCCGTGGCTTATGCCACGACCCCACACTTTGGACTTTTATACCTTGTCCATGGCTCATGCCACGGCCCCACTTTTATTGCGCGGCCATAACTTATACTATGGCCCCACTTTTGTTGCTTGGTTGTGGCTTATGCCACGGTCCCACTTTCTTTGATTGGCCATAACCTAATGTCATGGTCCCACTTTGTTTGCTTGGCTGTGGCTTAGGCTACACCCCACTTTTATAGCTTGGTCATGGTTAGCACCATGTCCCACTCTGTTTGCTTGGCCGTGGCTTAGGCTACGACCCCACTTTTATACCTTGGTCATGGTTAGCACCATGTCCCACACTTTTGGCTTGGCCATGACTCTTGCCACGACCCCACTTTTATCACTCATTCATAGCTTATGCTATGACCCTACTTTTATTGCTTGGCCGTGGCTCATGCCACAGCCCCACTTTTATAGGTCAGCCAGAAAACAATACTATGGCCCACTTTTATCACACGACCATAGCTTGAGGGTCCCACTTCTTAATCCTAAGGCATCTTTACTTATAGGGTAGGTCCCTCTTTACCATTCTAAGTCCTAATTCATTATAGATTCCATAACGTTGTGGTTTCCTAATCAAATTCGGAAATCTGACATATTACAAATTACTTCAAAGAACGATTGATACGGTCTAATCCTTAAGAATTCAGTAGAAACTTTCTTCATGAAAGTTGTTCATCTACGAGTTTCCCATGACATACTAAAATTTCATAATTTTAGAAAACATAGGCTGGCCTGGGCGATTTCTAGAGTAAGTGACGTGCAAACTGTCTAGAAATCTGAATATGACCTAACATTATGGTTCATCCCTATACATCGTATAGTATACTTCCTACTAAGATTATTATGCTATGCAATATAGCTTATTATCATTCATGCATCCTATCTTTAGGTCTTGAATTGGCAACGCTCATACATTTTTGGTTGTGGCTACGCTGTGTTAGCATAACCTGGGTTTTCTCCTGATAATAGACTTGCTTCTATAATCAGTGCTACATTTCTTAATTATGGCTCATGGCTATGACTTATATTATTTCAGACATTCATATTTCTCTATTACTCAGGGAGTTGGTGCATTATATGCCACAAGACAATTTCTCATATTTATGGCATACGAAGAGTCGTATTTACTTGACTATTGCCACAGAGGGTTGCTGAAATCCACTCAGTCTAAATGGCGATTGCATAGCTCAATCCTTAGACTATTTTTATTAGTCTAAATGGCGATTGGCTGGTTCAATCCTTAGACCAAGCCTAAAAGAGATACACAAGTTTAACGCTTAATTCTATATTTATGTGTAAAGTCCTAAGTTTACCAATAAATTGTACGACTTGCACTTAGTCAGCTTTGACTTAACAAGTATTCAATACTTAACAAATCTTACGAGAATCAAGTAAGTTACATGGGGGGATATTCTTTAGGGTTTTGGTTTGGCGGTCTACGGCACGTGTGATTGCAACGGCTAAATCACTCAACGGGAAAGAAACTAAGTCTTGTGAACGTTGCTAGAAAGATGGGATGAGAAAGAGGGCTGTTAGTCTTCCCTAATATTAGGCGTAAGACTCTTAACAGGTGACCCCACTTACTCCACTCTCCCACTTCTTCCACTTCTTACGGGATCAGTTGGAATTATATTGCTATAAATAGGTCACTCGACCAGTTTGGAAAACAAGTTCAACAAGTTCATCAGAACAATTAGTTTAATTCAGTGCAGTACAATCAATTCATCATCGATAATTGATTAACTCTTCTCATTCAGCATTCATTATCTAGTGAGAATTGAATATCCATTCTTTTAGCAACTTTATTCACAACGTCACAGAAATCATAACAATTCTCTGATCTCATCTTTCTTGGCTTCCCTCCCTTAAACCAACCCTATTTCCTCTTCTTGTAACTGAAGCAATACTCGAACGGCCATTTCTTGCTTTAGGCGAGTCTTGTTCGATCTTGACCTCTTGAATACCATTACAACTTCATACTTTACCCCTCAGATTCTCTTTACTAAAACAGGTTTCCATTATCTCGTGATGAGATAAAGTTGTTCTGGAGGCGCTTCTATGCTTCGCTGTTCATGATGGCTCCGTGCGTAGTCTTTGGAGATGGCGCCACGTGTCAATCCGAAATTATGTATTAACAACTTCACTTGAGGATCGTGAAGCACAGGTCGGAAGTAAAATTCATGATCCTGTATCTTGGGTCGATTGAATTATTTCAATCTTATCACGACCAAGATTTGATAGAAACTTCATACGGCGAATCTCGTATCGTAAGCCCCAGAAGTTCCGTAACACAAATTCACGAACTAGGTTTTATACTAAGTTCGTAAAGCGTTAGGAGGTAAAACTGTTTAGGATAGACCAATAATCCCTATTCAGTAAAACCGATTTCCATTAACCTTGACTTTAAGTCTAAACGAAATCACAATCGCATTCTTGTTTATAACAGAGTACTTTTAGGCGTCCTGTTAGAGGCAGGGTAGCGCTAGTCTTCACGAAGGGAAGTGGAGCAACTCCTAGGCCTGTAAAGGACGTCAGCTAGGGGAATCAAGTACGTAGGTTTCTGCGGGAGCCAAGAGACGTAGGAACACAACGGTAACTGAGTTGCTTGTAGGGTTAATTCAGTCTCGATACATTCTAGTCCGAAGTCTGAGAGTAGGCTAGCGTCTTCATTCGCTTAATACTGTGGGTGTTCACATCTGGACAAGGTCCCGAGGTTTTTCTGTTGTTTTGCAGTTTCCTGGTTAACGAAATTCTGGTGTCTTTCATTACTTTTCCCTTCCGCATTATATTATCTATGATTTATATAATTGAAGTAATTGCAAGTTTGTTGATTCATACCCTTGAGTGAATCCATCTCTATTGAGATCTACAAGAACTTTTTCTTGTTAGGGTTCGGTTCTCTGAACTATACTCGGGTTCTTGTTTTAATATTGATTTGTGAGATCGTTCAAACAACCTAAATAAACTAGGTTCACGAAAACTAAAAGTCGGTGGTATATCTCGGTATCCTTTACTTTTCATAATACTTTGCACCATACTTATTAGTTGGATCTCATCTCATGTGTTGCATGATCTCTCCCTATATTTCGTGCACCTACAACCCAAGTTCTCTCAATTTCTTCTCAGCACTTCCATCTGCCAGGAACACCATTAAAGATGTGGAAAGATGAAAATATAAAATCTTAAATCTGAACTGGTTCGTGAACAATTGGATTTTTTCTTATCTTTTTGTAACGCAAACCTATTTCCAAAATTTAGGCATTACTGATCTTAATCTTTGTGCTATCATACTGCTTGATTCAATCTTATTTTTATATTAAGAATTATACTGCTGGAGATTCAATCAAGTCCCAATATTATGAAGGTAGAAAACATAACATCTCAGACTGAAGGCATTAACTTCTTTGAAAAAAAAATCAAATTAAACACAACACTTGTTACTATAAAAGTTGCTTTCCCGTTCATTGAATTTAACAACAATACGAATTTCTACTTGAACCAAATGCAAAAGTAAGAGACCCAATCCACCACTACTACTGATGGTGCTACCGATATCAATATGTAGTGTTTCCACTACAATTTGGATCAAGAAACAACTCAATTGAAGTAACTCCTCTACAAGAGAGGCCTAATCTCTGCAAGTAGAGCCTGAGAAAAGTTAGAGAAAGCTTCAATATAAAAAAAAAGTTTGATATTAATTTTCTGATTACCAATTCAATTACAATTTCAGTTAGATATAGCTGAATAACCCGACTTCCCAAACTACCCTTATACTAATAATAAAACTACTACATAACCCGCTGGTACCTGTGTAGCTCACACAACTAAAGCTGACATATAAACTATCGGCTAACCAAGGAGATAACCCGTAACTAAGGAAAGTATGCCAATATCCGTGACATGACAAATCCCACTCCTTCAAATCATCCTTGTCCTCAAGGATATGAAATGAGCCCAACGCATGGAACACCAAGGCCCACAGAAAACTGAAGTCCTTAATTGGAATAGTAGGCCTCAAACTCGGACGGATTTCCACCTTCGAAACCGCATACAAATTCCATCTCCTTGTGTTTATTTTCCCAAGTAAAACGAGCCATTTACCCTCACAAGTCATTGTCTGGCTGGGACTAGTAGAAGCAACACTAGCAACAATAGTCTTTGCGGTTCTAGCGCACCCACCATTCACTGTATAGGTACCCTTCTTGATTTCAACTCTCAGGCCCATAAACCACTGACCTCTCTCCTGGGGATTGCAGGTATAACACTTGGTCATGGTTGCTCTTACTCCTTAAAAAATGCTCAATGAACTGGAGTCTCTTGTGATTATCTCGCGAGAATAAGCAAATCTTGTAATTTCAGAACCCAGGGCTTGGTAGGTACTAAATAAAACATTATTCGCAACACCTGTTCTGGCTATGGTCTCATCGCAGCCTTGCACAACTTCAAGAATAATACTATGATTAACTGCATAAGTCTCCTGAAACACAGGGATTGCTTCATCATTACCAACTAATAAATGAGCCTGAATCCTCAACTTTTCTCTCATGTAATCAGTTGCACTTGTACTGTTAGTTGTGAGAACCGGGGGCTGGATGACTGGTTTCTTGTAACATTTCTGCCGCTAGTGACCAATTTTTCCCACTCCAGCATATTAGAAGGAATTTCAACTCTTCACGCCGGTTTTTTTTGTCTTTCGATGAAGTGGCAAGAGTAACAAGTAAACCATGACCTTGATTTAAACACCATGGATGTTCCTGAATTGAACACGATTATGTCTCTCCTGAAATTTATCTTGCAACGCTCAGAAAACTTATCAATTTCCAGTTCACATTTGATAATTACTCTGGAGAAAACTTTTTCATAAATCCCAGAGCATAGCTAGCCTTTGTAACCACATATGCAAACTTCTTTAGTTCCCCTTTTTGTTGTAACCTGCCCACACCAAGTAGAGAACCACAATTAACAACTCCATTAGTCTCCATGAACATGATCTGAATTCTCATTATCCATTGGTAATTTCCTATCCCTATATACCTCAACCAAAGGATATATCTGACAACACCACCATTGCTTGGTTGGTACTCCGATCCCCAAAACTGACAGCCATATAATATAGAATGTCGAGAACATTTGATATTTGTGTGAAGACTTGCAACACAAGTCTTCAAGGAATTCTCATATAGAAGTTTCCAATGTATACGCCCACATCTCAACTGTAAGGCTATAAAATACTCTTCCTCATACAAGGATTTAATAACTTCTAAGAGAGAGGAGAGTTGAGTCACTATGAGAGAACACTTCAGAACTTCATCTCCTAGCTGTGTAAAAATGCCAACACCTTGCTTCCGCATCCTTCTGTAGATGGTGAAAAATGAAACAAGGGTATAGATGTAAAACGTCCCTCTATTATACCTCACCAAGAGGCGATTGCTTATTCAGGCATAGCTCAAGATACAACCTATTCTGCAAGCTGAATATGCTCCTATGAGTTCCCTCTTATAGCTGACGAGTGGGGGGAATAATATCATGGTATAGAGCCAGACAACCCACCTATACACAAAACCACCAATTTGTTGATATCTGCATAGCTTCGAATTTCTCAGCATATGAGCTAAATTACTCGTTGGTGCCATGGTGGAGAGTTAATAGAGACGTATCCATACGGATTTCCTCTTAAAAATATGACTCAAATCTTGAGTCTTAATGAAAGCCTCGGATGTATCACAACTCTAGGCATTGTCCAGAGCTTCCTGAGCAATATACGACAGCTGAAACAACTTAAACGCACCTAAATAGGTCATTACTTTGAGTAAATTGCAAAGCAGCTCAAAGTGCCTAAACAGGTCACCTAATACGCCATAGTTAAAGGACAGCGCAGCGTAAAATACTAGGGTCTAATATCATGACCAATTACATCATAAGAAGTGATAAAAGACATAGCCCAAGCATGGCCATGGACACAAAACTCATTCTGGCCAAAGGCATAGACCCTGGCCAGAAGATAAAACACCACGCCATCCATGGCATCATACACTATGCCTTGGCCAAAGGCCAAGGTCATTTACCACGCCCCATGGCGCCATACCATTCTCGCGCCCACGGCGCCATGCCATTCTCGCATCCACGACGCCATGCCTAACCCTCACGTCCCATGGCGCCATGCACAGGCCTTGGCCAAAGGCCAAGGCCATTCTAACAATTCATGGCGCTATGCCTATTACTCGCATCTCATGGCGCCATGCCTATTGCTCGCATCCCATGGCGCCATGCCTATTGCTCGCATCCCATGGCGCCATGCCTAGGCCATCCCGTTATCTCAAACCTTGGCCAAGGCCATAACATTGTGCATCCCACTTACGTCCAGCCTTGGCTAGGGCCGTAGCGCCACACTCAAGGCCACAGGTCACATATACACACATTCATAGCTATACAATATCGTTATAGCTCAAAACAGTGTAACACAACATCTACAATTCTACACGAGATATCAAAACATCACACGGGGGGATAACTTTAGGGGTATTGGTCTGACATTCTACGACAGTTAGAAGGAAACTGATAGAGATAATGGGAAGTTATACGAAGATGGCGTATGAGTGAACACAACTCTAGCAGTTACAGAAACCAACTCTAGAAGTTACATAAACCAACTCATGTTCTCCACTCCTCCACTCTTCCACGACTCCCACCTTCTCTATCGAGAGATCAGGGTAACTTCAATACTATAAATAGAGGCCTCCTCTATCTTCCAAGGAAGAACAACCAGAACAATTGGAAACACCAGAACCTCAGAGCGAATACCTGAGCATCCAAAACACTTCTAGCCTTAGAGGTTTCCAGTCATACTCACGACGGAGATCTTGAACCTTTACACCCAGAAACACACTTTCAACCTGATCTCAAGTTTCTTTCAGTGTTTCCCTCCCTAGACCAACCTCATTCTCTATGTGACCGAAGCAAGACGTGAACGACCATTGACTTGGTTTAGGCTCGTCTTGTTAGATTTTGATCTCGAGCACTACAAAAGTACCCAGAGACGGTACATATGTTTTTCAGGTAAAAACATTTGGCGACCACAGTGGGAGATCAATCTCTCGATTTCAGAAGATTTCGTCAAAAATGGTTGAACTCAGGGAAGGGTTAGACAACAAAAATCCTATCTCTTCAACTGAAGGTACTGCGACTTCCAGCGCAACACGTACCAGTCTCAGCGTCCCAGCATCCAAACCACCCACGATGCTTCCCTGTAACACCTACTGTCTCAGCAAACCCTTTCACACCCATCGCCACGCCGACTCCAACTACTCCTAGCGTCACCTCTGTGACCCCTGCTGTATCAGCGACTCCTGCCATCCCAACAACTCCTGCAGATCCAGTTAGCACGCCTTATAGTAACTCCTCTTATTCGATTAGAATCAATGCTACCACCCTAAAGGAAAAGGAAGTGCCAAAGACACGAACCATGGGCAATTAGCCAAACAGTGAGACGATCTTATAGAAGACCAACTCAATTTATCGCTACCCAAGTTTTGGTCCTTCCTTGTCTCGAAACTCATAATTATGGAGCCATCATCAAGTTCACAAGCCAAAGAGACTCCCAGAACTACTGCTGGTACCAACACCGCTGTGATCCACATCTGGGATGACGAAATGACATCTACTCCAATGAAGCCTCAACAAAAAAGAATCGTGACCCAGACATCTCACTATTGACGATTTAGACAGACTACTGCAAAAACTGAAGAAGGGAGACGACGCTGACGCCGTCTGTCTACCATCGTCGCCCCGTGTTCGTATGAAGCCCAAAAGCTCCACCTTCCCAGGAGAACCTACGTTTGAATCTTCATTTTCAGACGTCCACTGAACTCCGTGAAGCTGCAAAAGATCTGCCACGGCTGTACCTGTGCAACTAAGAGAGGGCCAAACCCCTAGGGAGCGAAGAGGCTCGTGATACCCGTAGCGGAAGATTGATCAAAAAGCAATACAACAAACCTTACCATCCATGAACGCTATCATCAAAGGGAGTAAAAGAAAGAGTCCATCTACAGAGGTAACACACCCAAAGCGCACAACTTCAGCAGCGGATAGCAACACAAGTCACGGCGCAACGAGTCACGACGCCACGAGACACAGCGCCACAACCACTAGAAAGTGAGGAACCCCTAAGGAATGAAGAAACTCATAGTACCCGTGACGACAAAGAATTTATCAATGGAGAGGAGGACAACCCCATCATCACCAAAAGAATGGCGAAGAGACATGGGGACTTCCAGAATTACCGTCACAGCCAGAAACTCCAGGATTTGGATTTTAAAGACAGCCTGAACAAAAGCATAATCAACAATCCGACTTTGCTACCGGTCAAGATCAGGAGAAACCCTTGGAGGATCAAGAAGAGAGGGCGAATTTCTGTTGCATCCCTAGTGGTTCGTGTTTGGCAAACTCTCAAAGAACCTGGAGCTTTCAAACATTCTTTGAGCTCTGTGAAGCCGCAAGGCGATCAACTACAACCGTCCCTGCCTTGCCAGAAAAAGATCCAAGCAGTTAAGGGTTGAGGAAGCTCGTAAGCCCCGTGATAACAAGAGATGGGTTAGCAAGCCAAACAACAGGAACATCGACGTGGTATAACTCAAGGGGTTCCAAACAAGAACGCGACTCAAGCACAACATGCAGATCTGCAGCAACGACAACGAGAATAGCGAGAACCGAGACCTAAGACGGTTCCCCACACTCATTATTTTTAAGTAAATAGACGCCTGGACAATGATGGAACAATTGGATTACCCCGATTCGATAACTCTCAACACCTAAAGAGAATGCTCCACTTATTCGAGCCTTCACCATCTCCGAAGAGCCCGCACAAAAGAAAGTTGAAGGAAGCCGACGAACAACATGTGTCTGTATGAGAAAGTTGAGCCCAAGGAAAGACATCGATGAAATATCAGAGAACATGGCCGGGGACTCCTCGCCACAACAATTCTTCACTACACCAAGCACTGTAGGAGTGCCGACTTCCATGACCCGATCAATAGTGAAATCTTATCAAAGGAAAACGTAAAGTACAACAGACGTGCCTCTGCCTTTACAACAGCGCTTCGTCATCATGGAAGAACCTACTCGAGTAGAAGTCGTCAATCAAGCATTAACTCATCCGCCTTCAAAAGAAACCACCCACAGCCAAGAGAAAGCTACCAGGGGTTCCCTGTCGCAACAGCTTTCCCAAAGAAGCAGAAATAATCTTGATACTTCAACAACCAAGTCGTGTACACACCCACAGAAACCCTTGGAGGATTTACATACATCGGGATTCATACCGTCGTAGAATCCTCCTTGTAACAACATCACCAAGTCTTCACTTTCCAAGCAAGCCAGCAGTATCATGGTCGCGGTGCCCCCCTCAGCCATCACTAACAACAAGTGACGCCCTCATCACGGAATGTTTGAAAGAAGATCTCATGCCCCTACCACGGTTTAAGAAAACCTCATGGTCGTCATCAACAGATCTCTGACATCCCTCGGCAGCAACCCGAATTCAGGAAAATAACAGAGTGGAACGTCTCAAGCACGAAGACTTCAAATACACCCCAATGGATGGAGAACAAGAAAGACTTTCTATGCAACCTACTACCACAACATGCTAGAAGGGCACATCAACTCGAACCATCGACAAGGAGCAATCACCATTACGGTAAAATCTAAAAATCTCAAATTTTCTAATAATGATGATTATTGTGTGCATCTCTACCAGCAATATCAACTTCGTATCCAAGAACAACCACCATAAGTAAAAAGGCGAGTCTCTCCCCTTCGAAAATTGGGGTCAAACACGTAAATCGGAAGTCGAATGAATATTTTAGAGCTTCTGGAGCAAGCTGTGTAGGTATAAAATCTTCTATGTGATCTTATACCTAACATCCATTTGATCTTTGAACTACAAGTATGAACCCTAATCAAATAAACAAGGTGCAAAAATGTAAAGTAGGTGACACATGATGTTTTTAACGTGTTCGGTGCGATGAATGCCACCTACATCACAAATTTATTACTTTCTTGGTGTTTGATTACATAAAACTCCATTAGAGAAAGCTCTAGATCTAGTTTTGTGTGGGGAAGAAGATGAGTAGAGGATAAGGAGGAAGAGAGAGAAAGTAAAGAGAAGATCCCTCTCTCCAAAGAGATATTTCCTTTATATAGAGGAAATTTACAAGATAATTGCCTAAGTGCCATTTTCTTAGCTACTAAGTAAAGAAAGTCTTCGGTGCGCCTCGTCTTCCCGTTGTTAAGTGACTTCGGCTCTCGTCTTCTTCCATGTAGCAAGTGTATGTCGGTTTATCTCTTCGAAAGACTTCTTCCTCGGGTTCGATCTTCACTTCGAGGAGGCTTTGGTTCTGAGCTTCGCATTCTTCTTCGAAGGGATAATTGGATCGTAGTGATTTCCTCGACTGGCAGTCAATGGTTCGTATGTTCGATTTTTTTCCGTGTGCGTTATCTTGCTTCTCTTCTAGGATGATGACACGTGGCTTGTCGGAATTATGCCCCTACAGTTTGCTCCTTTGCTAATGGATGCTTCGAAGATTAATCCATTCAGCAAATTCTTCTTGTCATAATTGATGGTGCGAGACACGTGGACTTGCGAGATTCCTGGAGTGTGCTGACTTGAGTTGTATCCTTCCATCTTCTTAGCTTCGGTACTTTGACTTGCTTCAGCAGCTTCGAACTTGTAACATTTTCGTCTTTGTTGAGTTGTCGAGGAAGTATGCTTGATTGAGTTGGTTGCTATTTTTTTCTCGAAGGAGATAGATGCCATGGATTGACTTTGGTGCTTGCATAACTGGGCTTCATCGATGAGGAATGGTTACTTCGAGGAGCCTTTGAACATTGAGATGACCTTCCTTGGTGTACTTCGATGTAGATAGATGATTGCTTCATGTTGTGACTAGTTCGAAGGGTGGTAATCGTGATGTTGTCGAGGTGTTTCTTTTGTTGTGATCTTTTTTTCCTTCAAGACTATCTTTTGAGCGAGATGAGTTCTTGGCTTTCCATTGTTGTCGAAGGAACTGAGCGGAAGAGTACAAAATATTTTTCGAGTATGAGTACTTGCTTCTACTCTTGCGTGAAGTTCCTAGACGGCTTCTTGAGTTGTTTGGTGTCGTTGTTGTTTCTTGATTGTTGTTGAAGAAATGAGTTTGAAAAATTTTCATGCGAGATTCCCTTGTATGGTTGCCCCCTTTTTGCTTTCGAAAGTGAAGGAACTGAACTTTTGTGAAGCAAAAGGATTGTTTCTTCCCGAAGTGTACCATCCACAAAGTTAATTTGTTGTACAAAAAGGTTGTCATCCAATGGCCTTGCCCCTACATTCTTTGTTTTGCTCCAGTTACTGCTCTGGTGTGTTGACTTTGTGGCTCTTCATTGTGAAACAAAGGATGCCATGCTCCTTGGTGAACGAAGATTGCTATCACTTTGCCTTGCTCCTTGTATCATTGATGTTGTGGTCTACGAGTGGGTCCTTAGCGAAGTTCTTGTATGTACAACCTTCCTCGAGCGTCTTGAAAGCGAAGTCAACCTCGAAACCCATTTCACTAGGTCTTATCGAAGAAACCTTGGTTCATGCTCCTGCTTGATGCTTCAATGAAGACTTCGAAGTAATATCTTTGTGATTTGTCTATGCCCCTGTCTTGCATCGTGTGCTCCAATCTTTGCGCGTTTCTATCTTTTTTGTACTTTGATTTTTTTTTTTGTACTTCGAGCCATCCTGCATCATATTTTGATTCATCCTGTAATGAAGTTCAAAGTATGTCAATTCGTTCTTCGACAAAGTGAAAAGTATATTTTTGATTCATTCTTTGATGAAATTAAATGTATTTTTTGATTCATTTTTTGATGAAATTTTTCTTTCATGACCGAGCCATGCTTTTCTTTTGTAGTACAATGTGATCAATCACGTATTTTTCTTTATACCTTGCAAATTCTAGGCTCCTAAGGTTACTTAGAGCGCAACTCCGGGGCTTACTTCGATGTGGGAGATAGTAAACCAAGCTAGTGGGGGCTTACGGATCACCCTTCCCAAAGGCTTTGAGCTACTCGCGCTGGTTTCAAGCAAACACTGGCTATCGAGACCATAGGTACCCGTTTTGCCTCAGTACGTTAGGTGGGTATCGAAGATATTAAATATCTTCCGAGAGGACATGTTGGTGTCCTGAAAACCCGTTTAGCCTAAGTAAAGTAGGAATCTTATGGTGGGTAGCTGCTATGGGTCTCGATAATAAAGTAGCACGATCGGGGAGTGTCGGTCAAGGCTGGAGCTTAGACATGGTACTTTTATCCTATCGCGTCTTGGAGTTCGACTCTTCTGTTCTCGCTTGCCCCTCCTCGAGGCTATATTTGATTTTTCGGAGGAGGTCCCTCGGCTGCGTAACTCGCTTGCCATTCCCGTGAATGTAAGATAATTAGCTGCCTCGGGGTTCCATCCACCCTAAAGGTAGATGTTAATCCCATTTATTGTCCCCTCGACGCCTCAGACGAGAGGTCCTCATGGTTGTATGGTAGTGGATCCAAATGCGTCATTAGCTTATATAGCTTATGTGCAAAGTAACCACCGCTAACGGGGTGTCTTGTGGGTAGAGGACTGTGCCATATAGCTCGTAGGGCCCTTACGGCTTATACAGACATCAGCTTTGTGCCTGCTATTCGAGGTCTTTTTATTTTTGGCATCAGGGCCTTGGCGTCAAGGCCTTTAATTTCATTGCGTCAAGGCACTAGGGGAGATATGGCATCATGGCCCGTTCGTTTATATGGCATCGAGGCCTTTGGAGATGTGCCTAATCAGGTAGGACTTTGCCTCATCGAGGAGGATCTGGAGGTTGTATCGAACTCTTTGCGATAAGTATAATTCATGTATAATATAATAGTGTGCAAAGTTGAAGATTTCATAAAGCTAAGGAGATTCGAATGTGATATAATGTGACAAGTGTAATTTATACGTAATGTGATAACTTTGTACGTGCTATGTTGCATTGAGAAGAAATTTAATAAATCTAAGGCATTAAAAATGCTAACTGGTGACTCAAAAATTCTTAACTTCATTATCGTTGCATATTTCTCGATGTTGTATAAACATACTCGATACCTCCATTCCTTCAAGGTAGAAAGAGATGGCTCGATCTTAAACATAATCATTCGATTCCCCATCCCTTCAAGGTGGAAAGAGATGGTTCTGTTAGGGCATTGTCCGGTCAAACCCACTAGCGTTGGTATGTCAAGCTAGCTGTCAGTTTTAGGTGTCAAAACTCAATTCTTGATTTAGCCTACTAGAGTTTAGATTTCGGAATTGGGATATAGACAAAGTAGTAGAGACTTTGAAGACGAAGACTGTGAAGACAAAGAAGACATCAATTATTCTTCATCGACAAAAGGTTAGTAGGAGTTATGACTTTATGTAAATTCTTCTATTCTACTTTCTCTATTCTTTCGAAATATAGTCAACTACTTTAGTAGTGATAATAGCGATTGAGATCGTATTCTTGTCTAACGTGACCTTGTGTCATGACCAGTGTTTGCTCCCACAAATACTGTGAGTACAAGAATGAATGAGATAGTTCGGTGCCATGTGTCCATTACAATGGTTTGCTTGCAAATCGTTAGTTGGATATGGATGAATCTAAAGGAGTACTCTTAAGCAAAGAGTCCATGGATTACAGCTGAGGACGTACACACGTCTAAGTCCTGGTAAGCCCAGAACTTCCAGCGGAATCCAGAGTTGACGAAATCTGACAGGCGGACGGTTCACGAACCGGTTCGCAAACCAGAAACTCGGATTTCTTCTGAGTTCCAAAGTGACTGAACATTTCGCGAACCTGTACGCGAACCCAATGTCGGTTACTTTGCTGGTGTCGGATTTAGTGGATATTCTTTCAGAATTTCACTTGAGTTAAACTCTAAACTCCTTTATCTCTTAGGTGGACTTGTATATCACATAAATATCTTTTGTGGTCCATCTAACGATCCTCAATGAGTCAAAAAGATAAAGATTATCTCAGGTCTGTTGGATTCTATCTTGAAGTGTTTTTGAGCTAACAAAACACTTGGCAGATAAACTTAAAAAGAATTCCAATTGAGATTAATCTCTATTACTTGGTTGGCAAGTTCAGGGTTTCCTTAACTTGTGGGACAAGTAATTGATTGCTTTATTCCAAAGCAACCTATCTTATTGAGTGTTATAAATAGAGGTGTCTACGGACAAATACCGCAAGCATCAAGCATACGAGAAGGTCCTTAGGGAAGGTAACGTAAACTCTTTTCACTATGGTGAATGATTGTTGTGGTATAGTCATCCTCTATAGGTTGCAGCTCCTCTGGGAACTCCCTACGACTATAAAAGACTTATCTTGAGAGTTGGGAAGCACAAATAGGAGATTGAGACCATATTTGGTTGAAATCGGATTAACCTGTAACCTTGGTAACCTGATCACGTTCTTGTCTATTCCATAGTCCGTCTCTTCTACTATACGGCTATTCAAGAACTGATACGTTACACACAAGGTTGAAAGGTAGCAACGCACGGCTGCACTCGGTGTTGTAAGACCTAGTTAGCTCCAGTTATACAAGTTTCTTAAGTGATTCTTCGTGTATAACTGAGGTAGAGATAAATTGGGCATAGCTTACTCGGTTTGTTTGTCAGCCCTGATTTGTGAAGTAGATTTTCGTATGACCTGGATTTAACAATCCGAAGGAAGTCAACTTGTGTGTGGTAAACTGATAGAGGACAGTTAGACCATACGTCAACAATTAGGTTGTAAAGCCAGTATTGCTGACACAAGCCTTTGACATCGGTCAAAGCAACTCCTAGGCCTGTAAAGGACGTCAGCTGGGGGAATCAAGTGCGTGGCGATCTGTGGGGGATCTAGAGACGTAAGGAGTGCGACAGTAGCCAATTCGCTTGGAGGTCTTGAGTTGGTCTCTGCTACATCCCAGACCGAAGTCTTATAGTAGGCTAGTGTTTGTAGTCAGTTTGTACTGGGCGGTGTTCAATCTGGACGAGGTCCCGAGGTTTTTCTGCAAGGCAGTTTCCTCGTTAAAAAAATCTCTGGTGTCTTGTATGCTTTTACTTTCCGCATTATATCTCTGATTATATAATTAAAGCACCAAGTAGTACGTTATCCAATAACTGTAGAGTTTAACTCCAAAGTCCCAACTTTGTCGAGTTGATCCCCAAGATCACAACTCCAGTTATTAGAGTTTGGATATTGATTTTTGAGATCGTCCAAACTTAAACCATAAGACTCCCGAGCCAAAACGATGTACCCCTCCTTTTTCAGGTTCGATCATATTTACTTGCTACATGTCTAAAACTTTATTATTATACAATTTCTCTTAATTCGAAACTAATACTCTTTTTCGATATTCACGCCCCTCGAGGTGGGAGGAAGCGAATCAATAGAACTCCTTATTCAAGATATTATCTTTAATTTGAAACTAGGAACACTTCGATATTGATGCCCCCTCGGGGTGGGAGGAAGCAAGTCAATTCGAATTTTTAAGTGCTAACATATTGCCCTCAAGAACTCCTATGACTTTATAAGTTCTTTGCTAAATGACTTGTATGAAATATATCCTTGTGGTAAGAATTCTATTAAGCATTGGTCTAGGCGAGAGAGATGCCCCAGCATAAATAATTCGAACTTTCAAAGAGAAATTTTTCAGAGTTAGAAAATGCTTAGCGAAGGCGAGAAGGTTGATTAACTACACTTTTGAGTCCGTGTTCATCGAGTCCCGATATTCCCTTTTGAACTTTCGTCATATGGTTCTATAGTCTGCTTTGCTCCTCGTAAATGAGTTTCTAGCTGAGTAATTTTGATCAAGCTCCGGTTCAGTATCCTTCATCTATGCCTTGTGAGTTCTAATGTATCTTCTCTTCAGTGAGACTCTTCCAATAATTATCGGCACCTGTAATCTTGGTAGTCAAAATGAATAAGAGTTGCCAATGTTCTCAACCAAAGTGATATTTGCTCACGTTTCTAATAAAGTACTTCCTAATAAATTTCTCTTTAAACAAAATGATCCTATAGATTAATCTATATATTAAGCTGATATACATGTATCATGCTATCCATTTAGTCCCCTAGTGGCATTTGCCGACCAAACATAGGAAATACTAAATGGGTTCCATTGTAATGCCTTAACTAGCTTATTAACAAAATTCGATAAGGTAGGATTTCCCACTATAGAGGTGCTCGAGCTAAGGTATTACTAGATTACCGCAACACTCCTTTGTACACTATGTAACTTATTTTATACATCTACCATGCTCAACATGGCTAGTTCTTATGGAAAAAAGTGATAATGAAGTTGTTTAGAATTTATTAACCTTTTTTTTTTTTTTTTGTATGTCTAACATCTATATACTTAATTTCATGCCGCAGAAAGTAGCCGAACCTAGAGTGACTCAAATGACATGTTATATGATAATCCCTATAAAGAGTTATTTTATGCTCTGAAGCCTGGTTGCTATCCTTGAGAAAGGAAGTGTATGCATACGAGCATTTTTACGTTAGAAAAGAACAGAGATTAGAGTTTAGAGATCACTCCCTTCTGTTTTTACCTGGAAAAAACAATGTACCGTCTCTGGGTACTTTCGTAGTGCTCGGAGATCAAAGTCGAACAAGGCAAGCCTAAACCAAGGATGGCCGTTCCCACCTTGCTTCGGTCACAGAGAGGATAGAGGTTGGTCTAGGGAGGAAAACAGCGAAGAAACTTGAGATCAAGTTGAGGATGTGATTTGGGTGTGAGAGTTCAAGATCTCCGTCGTGAAGTCGACTGGAAATCTCCAAGGCTAGAAACGTGTTTGATTCTCAGGTGTTTTCTCTGAGGCTCTGGTTGTTTCTGTTTGTGTGTTCTAGGTGTTCTGAACGCTTCTGCCTTGGAAGATAGAGGAAGCCTCTATTTATAGGTTGAACTCACCCTGATCTCTCGACAGAGAAGGTGGAAGTCGTGGAAGAGTGGAGGACATGCGTTGGTTTTCGTAACTGCCTGAGTCGTGTGGAGCATGCCCACTCGCGCCATCTTCTCGTAACTGTCCACTATCTCCATCAGTTTCTTTCAACTGCCGTAGACCGCCAGACCAATACCCCTAAAGTTATCCCCCCGTGTGATGTTTTGATGTCTCGAGTGAGTGATACGCGGATATTGCGTAGTTGAGTCGAGTGGAGCAGGGTTGTACGACTAATTGTCGTGACCAACATGAGCGTAGTGTCTCCTGGACACAAGTATGGAAGTGGCCTTGGTCTTTGGCCAAGACCATTGCACTTTGGCACTAGTTATGGTGGCGCCATGGCTCTTGGCGCCACGGTCTTGGCCTTTGGCCAAGGCCAACCTGTTGTGGCGCCATGGATTATGGCGCCATGGCCAAGGCCAATTCTGGACGCGCTTTGGCGTCAGTTGAATTAAGGTGGTGCCATGGCTTATGGCGCCACGGCCTTGGCTGTTGGCCAAGGTCCGCTTGTTATGGCGCCATGGGTCATGGCGCCACGGCCTTGGCCTCTGGCCAAGGTCCACTTGTAGGAGCCAAGGCCAGTCTGTTGGCTGCTATACTTCTCGTTACGGTCTTGGCCTTTGGCCAGACTAAGCGAGTTCGTGGCGCTTTACGCCATGGCCTTGGCCTCTTGGCCAAGGCTGATTTTCGTGGATCCATGGTGATTTCATGGTTTGTTGTCCCATGCTATGTGGCGTTTATGGCTTTGGCATCTGGCCAAGGTCGACTTTGGGCAGCCTGTGCCTTAGTCGTAGTGTGAGTGCTTATGCTACAACACACTTGAAGTCATGGAGTGTTTATCCATGGTATGCTAGACCATCCTGAATTTTAGGATTAGGTCCGCTTAGGCCTGTTTAGGCTGGTGTATGCTTCTCAGAGAGCTCCGGACCGGCCTGGAGCTTCAATATTCCGAGGTTTGCACCAAGACTCGTGTGTTGAGTCGTATTTAAGAGGAAATCCCCGAGGATGCGTCTCTATTTAAGAGGAAATCCACGAGGATGCGTCTCTGTTGATTCTTCACCGTGTACCATTAAGTGGCCTGACTCTAGGCAGATCAATGGGTTTAATATGTTGGTGAGATCATTAGTACTGCTCTATGATATTACCCTCCCCACCGGAGTTATAAGAGAGAGCTCATAGAGAGTTTATTTGGCTCATGGAATGGGTTGCACTCCGAGCTATGAAGATGAGCCTGAATAGGCGATTGCCTTAAATAAGACATGGTTTCGAGAGTGTTTTGACAATCTTGTCCCTCTCTCATTTTTCACCATCTACACCTTCATATATATGATTTATGAGCTTTGATCTGAAGTTGGTCTCTTGAAAGATCGAACTAAGGCGTCGAAGAAAGGTTGTCGAAGTGATGTTGTCGTCCTGATTTTTTCTCGAATTTGTTGGTGGACTCCGAGATGCCTACTTCGGAAGATGGTACTGCGTTCCGAGAGTGTTGTTGTTGAGGGAGATAAGTGCGATGTACTTCCTTCCAATGTTGATATTAGTGAATTAGATTGCTCCAAGACCACTGCATCAAGGTTCCCATTTCTTCTTAGTTTTTCATAGATTTCCAGTGTTATTATTTTGCAATCGTCAACAATTGCTTGACAAATGACCAAGGTATATATGCTTTTACTGATGTATGCCCAATTTCCTAGTTTTGGTGAGACTTTGCTTCAGGACACTCGATATTGCTTTCTTCTTCGAGCTGTAATTCCTTGGGTGAATGTGAGATGGTTGTTGTATTCCAACTGAGTATTCGATTCGCAGGGTCGTCGAAGGTGTCATCGAAACGGTCATCGAACTGTCATCGAGTTGTTCGTCGAAGAATGGGTTGGTCACCGAAGGTGCCATCGAAGGTGCCTTCGAAGCTGTCGTCGAAGCTGCCATCGAACTGTCATAGAAGATTATTATTAAAACTTCCATCGAACTTCCATCGAAGTTGAGCTGCTGATGCTGGGTTATCGAAGTTTAGTTATCGAATGCTGAGTAGACATCGAGATTGGTTGGTGATCGAAGAGGATTTTTAACTTTGTATCATCGAGAGTGACCATCGAAGTAGTAGACCATCGAAGCGGATTATTAACTTTTGTATCATCGAGAGTGACCATCGAAGTAGTAGGTTACTGCAACAAGATTCCTTTTGTATTTTGTGCTGGTCGAGATTTTTCTTTCGAGTTTGTTTCCCTTTGTCAAGCTATATCGAGTATTACTCATCGAGCAATTTTGAGATTTCCCCCCGAAGCTTCAGTCGAAATTAATTGATGTGTTACTGTAGTGTTTGAGATATCTTTTGATGAAATGGTTGTACTGGAATTAAAGCATCGATCCGTAGTGCAGCAGCTCGATCCGTTACGTTTGTTACTGGGTAGATAAGTTTGAATTGATTCAGACCAAGGTTGATGAGATGGCTGCCGACTCCCATGACGAGATCTTGTTTTAGGGTTTTGTTTCGTAGTCTTCCTTGCTCCACCAATGTTTAGCTAAACTCGTGAAAGATAGTTCTAGGACCTTCGAGCTTACTCAATGCTGCAATCAAAAAGTCAGTGAGGTGATTAATCAGGAAGAACTCGAGCAATTTCAATCATTATTGTTGTAATCAACAAATTTCAAAAAATTAAAAATAGGAGGAGATATGAGTAAACTCTGTTTGAGGGAAATCCCAAATCTGATTTTTTCAAGAAAGGTTGAATGGGTTTGCTAAATAGGATTTGTTGCTTGTTTATCTGCAATCAAAACTTGTTTTGACTTAAATAATCCTAACAGAAAATCAAGTTTTGCATTAAAACAATTTTTTGCTTTTCAAAATGTTACTACTGAACTCCCAAATCTGAAATAGAGAAACTAGAGAGTTAAGAAGAATTTGAATCCTTTTTCGTTGCTAATCCCTAGTGGTAATGGCCCCTTTGCGACTTCATTTTACAGAAGTTTTCCTTTTAGATCTACTTTTGTTTGCTGTTATCTTCTGAGTTTCAAGGATGTTTTCTGCCGGACTTGTTCCCTTTGCGACGGAAATGCCCTTAAACGCTGAAGACGACCAGATTTGCTCCTGTATTCACCGGATCTACTACTGTACTCACTGGATCAACTACTGAAACTGATATATCTATTACTAACTCGCCGGAACTGCTACCGGAATTAGTATATCTTCATTTTTGAACCTCCAAAGCAAAGGCAAACCGAAGTTGTTTTAATCATCACAAGTTTCTAGCGCCAAACTGTGTAGGTATAAAATCTTCTATGTGATTTTATACCTAACAGCCATTTGATCTTTGAACTACAAGTATGAACCCTAATCAAATAAACAAGGTGCAAAATGTAAAGTAGGTGACACATGATGTTTTTAACGTGTTCGGTGCGATGAATGCCACCTACATCACGAATTTATTACTTTCTTAGTGTTTGATTACATAAAACTCCATTAGAGAAAGCTCTAGATATAGTTTTGTGTGGGGAAGGAGATGAGTAGAGGATAAGGAGGAAGAGAGAGAAAGTAAAGAGAAGATCCCTCTCTCCAAAGAGATATTTCCTTTATATAGCCTAAGTGCCATTTTCTTAGCTACTAAGTAAAGAAAGTCTTCGGTGCGCCTCGTCTTCCCGTTGTTAAGTGACTTCGGCTCTCGTCTTCTTCCATGTAGCAAGTGTATGTCGGTTTATCTCTTCGAAAGACTTCTTCCTCGGGCTCGATCTTTACTTCGAGGAGGCTTTGGTTCCGAGCTTCGCATTCTTCTTCGAAGGGATAATTGGATCGTACTGATTTCCTCGACTGGCAGTCAATGGTTCGTATGTTCGATTCTTTTCCGTGTGCGTTATCTTGCTTCTCTTCTAGGATGATGACACGTGGATCGTCAGAATTATGCCCGTACACAAGCAGTATGCAAGCAGGAATCTTATTAGAAGGAAACTGATATAGATAATGGAAAGTTATACGAAGATGGCGTACGAGTGGACATGTTCTACACAACTCTAGCAGTTACAGAAACCAACTCATGTTCTCCAATCCTCCACTCTTGCACGACTCCCACCTTCTCTATCGAGAGATCAGGGTAACTTCAACACTATAAATAGATGCCTCCTCTATCTTCCAAGGCAGAACAACCAGAACAATTGGAAACACCAGAACCTCTGAGCGAATACCCGAGCATCCAAAACACTTCTAGCCCTGGAGGTTTCCAGTCATACTCAGGACGGAGATCTTGAACCTTTACACCCAGAAACACACTTTCAACCTGATCTCAAGTTTCTTTCATTGTTTTCCTCCCTAGGCCAACCTCATCCTCTATGTGACCGAAGCGAGACGTGGACGGCCATTGACTTGGTTTAGGCTCGTCTTGTTCGATTTTGATCTCGAGCACTACAAAAGTACCCAGAGACGGTACATATGTTTTTCAGGTAAAAACACCTTTCTAACCAACTCATATATTCTGTTATTCCCATATACACCTCCTTTAAGTTATAAGCATAAGTAATTTTCGTCCCCACTGCTCTGTGCACATTCCTGTCTTGCATTTCCACCACTGTTAGACTTTGCTAAAAAAATTGTTTTCCACTTTCCATACAGGGAATTCCTTGCAACTAATAGCTTCATGTGGTGCACATCGCTCGACAACTGACAACAACAAAAGGAATCATACTGAACATACTTAGAAATGTGAAATCCATACAGACTAGGATCTAGATTTAGCTGTACCCACTTATTTGTAACACCAAGGACTAGAAATTTAGGGGTACACACATGAATTTCTTCCGAAGAATCTGCAACATATTATCGTATGAATACACATCTGCACAGAGCTGCAAAATTTCCACATTAGGTCCATTCACAAGCAGTAACAGCTGGTTTATCTCCTCTCTGCAGTAACTCCTGAATATACATATGCAAATGAATAAGGAAAAACATGTTATCACTCCTTTATATTCCCTATGAAGACAAGAAAAATGCTGATCAAAATTGCAGAACTCAAATAAGCTAAAGATATAAGTTCCCTTCATAGGATTGTTGCTGTCATATTGGTGTCTAGCATAACCACCTTCAGGAGTTGACACTTCTAGCCACTTGGGTGAGAACAATTCATCGGCAGGCATATAAGATGCTCTAAGCAACACTACACAATGAAAAAATATTCTAGATTGTCCTGCAGAAACCCATGACAGACTGTAGTTGTATGATTGGATGAAAGATATCCATTGCTAACTTTAAGGCTCTTCACCTGGATCTTCAGGACCACAAATCTCTCTCGTGTTGCAATACTTCTTTTCACTCTTCTTAGACTCAATGCAGCACTATACTGCTGTTGATGGTGGTTTTTGGCGAGGAGGTCACAAAAGTAATTTCGCATCAATTTCTGGCGTCCTGGAATAGCTCGAGATAAGGTATGAATTTATTTTATAGTAGGGATAAGATATTTAAATTACCATTAGTTGTATTTTTAATATCTCACGACCCTAGCCTAGTAGCATGGTCCATATCCCTAGCCTATACGATAAAATACCTACGCATACGCGTTAACCTGGCCCGGGCTCGAGCCAAACCCTAGGCCATTCACGCCACTAGCAAGGGAGAGGTACACGGCCACTTCTTGGCCTTAGGGGTGTACACGGCCACTTGTTGGCCTTAGGGGGTATACACGGTCATCATCTTGGCTTATAACCCTGCGCTTACCCCCGCCATTACCTTGGCCTATACCCCCGCCATTACCTTGGCCACATATTACCCTCACGCCCTTAGCCTAAGCCTTATCCCCATGGCCATCACCTTGGCCTATAACCCCGCCATCACCTCACGCCATCATTCCTTGGCCTATAGCCCTGCGCTTAACCCCACGGCCACATCTTGGCCTAATCCCTATCTTGTCCTCACGGTCACGCCTAAGCTTCATCCCATGTCCACGGCCACTCCTTGCCATGCTCACGGCCCTTGGCCTAATCCTTATCCTAATGCTCACGCCCCCTCCATGCTTGGAGGCCCACGTCCAATCCTTTCCCTAGCCTTGGATGCCCATGCTTCTAGCTTGCCCTAATCTTGGATATCCATGTCTTTGGCGTGCCTTGGCACTTGGGTGCCCACGCCACCTCTTTGGCCTGATTATGGGTACCCACACTATTGCTCTGGCCTAATATTGGAGCTCCATGGCTATGCCTTGGCCAAATCTTGGATGCCCAAAGTCAGGGCGCGGCCAAACCTTGGAGGCCTTACGGTTTTCCCTTGCTTGTGCTCATGGCCTCCCTCTCTCTCGTGGCTACCATTGCCCCTTTGAGCTAGAGTTTATCTTTTCCTAGCCTCCCCCTATTTATGGGTCCCACTGATCCAAATCCTAGAGGATTATGGATTTTATTAAGTCCATAATACTCTAGTTTCCTAATCAAGTTCGGAAATCTGGCAGTTCAGCTCACGTATTTCCTCATGGCGTGATTTTTACAGCCCAATCCGTGAGGAATTAGAGGGCGCTTCCTTCACAAAATATTTTCCTCTGTGAGTTCCCTATAACATACTAAAAATTCAAATTTTTATCTAATATGGTCTGGCCTGGGCGATTTTATTAATGGACAACATGCAAACTGTCCAGAAATCTGAAAATAACATAAATGTTATGGCTTATCCTTTGCGCCTTATACCTAACTTCTCAATAAGATTATTAT
>JAJJMA010297388.1:0-25256 GCA_023529015.1 Papaver nudicaule
GAATAGAAGAATTTCCATAAAGTCATAACTCCTACTAACCTTTTGTCAATGAAGAATAATTGATGTCTTCTTTGTCTTCACAGTCTTCGTCTTCAAGGTCTCTACTACTTTGTTTATATCCCAATTCCGAAATCTAAACTCTAGTAGGCTAAATCAAGAATTGAGTTTTGACACCTAAAACTGACAACTAGCTTGACATACCAACGCTAGTGGGTTTGACCGGAAAATGTCCTAACAGAATCCAACTATTGATCCTAGGACTGTTGATTTCTCCACTCAACAGTATTGGATTGATATGAAGAAGCTTCCTCCTGAATTTCTCAGTCGTGAAGTGTATTGGCAGATTGCTAGTATAGTTGGAAGAGTCATCAAGCTAGAACCTGAAGATGGTAACCCTGTTGATATCAATTATGTAAGTGCACTTATTGAATTTACTATTTTTAATCCTTTGTTACGAGGCATCTTAGTTGAAAAAACTGCAAAGTTTACACAATGGCTTCCTATTTATTTTCAAAAACAACCCCGTAAACTTTGTCCTGCTTGTCTAATTCTTGACCATAATGAGAATGAATGTGAAGAGAAAACACGTCATGTTCAAATCATTGGCGGTTACATCTTTAAATTTGGTGAGGTAATTCATCCTAGATTAAACAATCCTGAATTTGATGTTGGTCAAGAGGTTCATATCTCACCAAGAATGAACATAATGAGGAGAAACAATGCAAAGAGGGCTTTCCGTATCCCAGAAGATGGCCATCAGGTTTCAACAATCTACACTTATGGCTCAGAGGGTGCTGGACCTTCAACTGCCAGGAGATGTAAGATGACTAGAGAGCAAAGTTCATCTTCTCAAGCAAGTTGTAATCAGCACATCATGGAGAAGATCAGCGAGTTAATTATGACCATGAGGACCTCTCGTTTGAAGCGTCGAGGGGATGATAAATGGGATTAACATCTGCCTTTAGGGCAGATGGAACCCGGAGGCACTTAATTAGCTTACATTCACGGGAGTGATAAGCGAGTTACGCAGCCAAGGGACCTCCTTCGAAACATCAAAACTTAACTTCGAGAAGGAATTATAGAGAATAGAAAGGTCGAGCTCTAGGTCGTGATAGGAGAAAAGTACCATGTCTAAGCTCCAGCCTTGACCGGCACTCCCCCATCGTGCTACTTTATTATCCAGATCCAAAATAGCAGTTACCCACCGTAAGTTTCCTACTTTACTTAGGCTAAATGGATTATCAGGACACCACTACGTCCTCTCGGAAGATACTTTGTATCTTCGATACCCACCTAACGTTCTGAGGCAAAACGGGTACCTATGATCTCGATAGCCAGTGTTTGCTTTAAACCAGGCAGGTAGCTCAAAGCCTTTGGGGAGGGTGATCCGTAAGCCCCCACTAGCATGGTTTACTATCTACCACATCGAATTAAGCCACGGAGTTGCACCTTAATTAACCTTAGGGCCCCAGAATCTTCAAAATAGTAAAACTTGTGCCTGATCACGAGAAAATAATAAAACAAAACAGAGGAACGCTCGACAGCAAAGCACAAAAGGGTTTTCTATTTCAAATAATTATAGATACAAGTATGGATAACAAAATAGAACATAAAATCTATTTCATCAAACAAAAAAGAAGATTGAGAATAAAACAGACTCGCTCTTTAAACACCGGAAGAGACGAGGGGTAGGAAAAATCAAGAATCAAGACGAGGGGTAGGAAAAAGAATCAAGACGAGGGGTAGGAAAAATCTTCATCGAATCCCAAAGTTCTTTCTCAGCTTCTAAGTCCTCTTCATGAGTTCGAAAGCCGGAAGGGTCTTTCTTCAAAGGGGTATCCTCCTTCATAGGCTTAACTTCTTCTTATTCTTCACTATACTCCACGGCGGATTCTCGAAATAGATAACTATTCTCCTTATAGTTGGCATCGAAAACAACATCCTTGCCACCTCCCAGTGTTTCCTTTATCAGAGCCACCAAGATTCGCTGGTTCGACACCTTACCCGGCACTTTCAGTTCCCTCGCCATATTTTGTTTCGCCATCACTCTCGGAATCATCTCCCGACTGATCCTCGGGATGGCCTCCCGAATCTCCTGGAGCACTGCCATCAGAGTCATTACCATTGTTATCATTATCAGAATCATTGTCTTCAGACACAACCCTTGGTATACCTCTTCGACGCAATTCCTCCCTAACTAGTCTCACAAAAACCTCGTGGGGAGTAAATTTACATCGTCAGGATGCTCCAAGTTAGAGTCATCTGCGCCTAGCGCTCCATAGCCAGCAGGTTCGATCCCGATATTTCTAAAAAGAGAATGATCGTGTTTTCAGCAGGCCTTGCTTGCGGCTAGAGCAGTAGTCAGGGCAGATCGAGCAAGTAACTCTTTTGCGTCTTCTCCATGATTGATTCGAGGGCGCAACACCGCAAAGGCTTTGATAATATTCCTCAGGTTTTCTTCGCATTGATGACGAAAATCACGCTTGGCGGCCAGATCTTGGGCGCTTCTCTCTGCTTCTGTCGAACGGCGCTTTCGCTCGACATCCAATTCTTTCAAATGCATATTCGCATCAGCAGTCCAAAGTCGGCGTTCCTGGTCTAACTCTCGAGCAAGATCCTGGGCTCTTTTCTCAAACTCTAATTTTCGATTAGACTCTTCAATCAACTGAGCATCACTCTCATCTCTCGCAGACTCGGCATTTGACACCTTCTGCAGTATATTGGCCTCAATACCTGCAAAAGCTGGTTTATCAGAGCATATTTTATGGAAAACACAACAAAACATCAGAACAGAATGTCAAAAGCTAGGTATCCTACTTTCTTTCACAATCATATAATTTGTAACTTCGTGTTGATTAGTAAAATGAGGCTGGACAACCCTTTCCCTAATATCTTCAGTGGAACCCCATCCCAACTTGGCAAGCTCAAGTCGATACTCATCGGTTAGTCGAGAAAAATGGTATTTCGAAGTGTTCGCCTTCGCTAGATCCATGCTTATTTTATTATAGCCTTCCTTCAAACTATCATTCTGATTGGTCAAGTCCTTATTAACATTCTTTAAAGCTGATACATGTACTCTCAAATTCCTAATATCTTCTTCTAATTTCTCAATTACAACTCTACCGGACACTCTAATTGATCGCTCCTTGCGGGCGGTGTCTCGCTCCTTTGTCAGGCGAGTGATATCCAGTTGAAAGTGATGCATTTCTTGGGAATTCTTTTGATTTTTATTCCTTTCATAATCAAGCAACTGCTCTGATTTAACTCTATTTCTTTTCTCCTCGGCTAAAAGGCCCTCGACTTCTAGCCTTTTCTTCTTATAATAATCCCGGTCATCTCGAGCCTCAATCCTTTCTCTCGTAAGACGCTCCACTTCATCTCGGCAACCTTTATCAACCTCATAGGCAACATTATTATACTTGCGTCTCTCTTTGGAATAAGTACTAAGAGCTAGGTCAGCTTGGTGGAGTTTTTTGTTCTTATCTTTTGTTCTCCTTTTTTAAAAGCAACGGTAATAAGCGTGTTTTAGCATAAAGAATCATAGAAGGACAATAAAGTCACAAGATTTGCAAATCATACCTAATAGCTTCATCTTCTCACGAGCACTACGAACCTTTTCCTTGGCAAGCTCCTCCTGCATCCGAAGAAACTTCCGTTCAAAATACTCAGCTTCACCAAATAAGCTCCAAAAGAATAACCCAAAAGACCTGAAGCATGATGATCTCCCTAGTGATAGGTGTCTAAAAACACCTCTCTAAACATATATTGATTACACTTTCTTTAGCTATTTTTCATATAAAAGGTGCATTTACCCTTTGTTTGTGTTTTGTAGTAATTCAGGGACAAAAGAGAAAAATGTATCGAATTGGCGTTAAGGGGCAGCCAAAATGTTAGAGGATAACCAGCTGGAAAGGGCCAGTTTTGTAGCCCAAAAAGCACAACACAAAGGCGGTTGGTGGCTGGAGAAGAAAAGTCAGCGCACGAAACGAGAGAGGAGAGCACGAGACAGAAGAAGTCAGAAAGGGAAAGAGTGTGCCTGCTTATGTCGTGAAGAATAAAATCACGTGAAAGAAGAGAAAACGCGTAAGGCTCTGACACGCAGGAGCTTAGTTTCACTTCGATGCATCACGTAACATCAAATATGGTACACTACTACTCCAGATTTTGACACGTGTTCTTCTACTGTTTTGGACCGCTGATCTTTATGAACTACTCTATTAAGCTACTTCGCGAAGTACCGGAGCGACATTTCTTTTCCTTATCATAAACAAATCAGATTTTTATATTTATTGGAGAGATATTTAATTGTTTCTCTGGGCTAGGGTTTTCCAATATAAATACCTTGCCTATGAAAACTTTTTAGGCATCTTTGGTTTAGCCAACCTTGGGAGAAAAAAATTACATTTTCATTCTTCTTTATTTTATTTGTATCCATCGTTCTTATATCAATAAAGATGAAGTATTCTTTTTCCACAATGAGTAGCTAAGCTATTTGCGACTAAGGCGACGGAGGAAACCAACTCAAATGTTCTATCGGTAACAATTATTTCATGTTCTTATTAACTTCCTAGTAATATTATTGTCTCCTTCATCATACTTTAATTGTCAAAATAGTGTTTTTTTATTAATTGTGATTCAATTTGATGATGTATGCTTTGATAAAATCTTTGATATATCATGCTTAATGTTTACTATTAATATTTAGAACTCTAACGTTTATGAAGTGAGCTACTGGACATAAATTTTATATCTATGCTAGGGAAATAAGAACCTCTGTTTTACTGTCGATCGTATTAATATTTGTAGTTGGTGGAATCCACAAGCCTTAGTTGTCCCATTTTTATAAATCTTTTAAGCAATTATTATTTTTCGTTTATCTATTTTCAAGCAAAAACCAATTATCAAAAACAACCCAATCCTTTAGACTAATTTAGAATCGATTTTAGGTTTGAGAGAAATTCTTCACAATTCCCTGAGAACGAACAAATAAAATACCACATCACCTAGCAAGGCGATTAAGAAAATATTAACATACTTCGATTTAGCAAAAACGTAACAAAGCACAAAGACTACCGTCACACTCACCATTTGCAGCATGGAAAGACTTTCTTCATAAGACGAGGGAGGATTGCGAGGGTCACAATTCTCTCCAACGCAGTCACCCCCAAACATATCACGAAGCTTCTTACAGAACTTATGATCAAGAGGATAACGCAGAGGATCAGAGGCATGTGACTTAAATCGGGATGAAACTTCCAGGGCAAGCTCGCTAGGTGGGTGCGCTTGATATAATATCACTCGAAACAGTGGCAGCTGCCTCCTCGGAAGCGTTAGTAGAAGATGGAATAGGGATAACCTTCGAAAGCGGTGACTTATCCGAGAGATTCATTTACACCAGATCTCTTAATGGCTTCGTAGTTGCCTCGTCCAGGGACATCGAACCAACCTTCGAGGATTTCTTAGACACAACCTTCTTGCGAGGCTTAATCACCTTTTTTTTTCCTCCCCAAACTCAAAATCCATGGAGGCATCGTCCAAATTAAGAACTTTAAAAGGCACAGCTCCATCCTGCAGGAGAGAATCCGTTTTTCTCAGGAAACAAACAGAGGAAAGTATTTATACTCTAACAAAACACATCCCAGGCTAGTTAGTATTTGTTACCTGATCCATAGTCTCCTCTTCTGCACGAGCACTCTTTAAGTTCCTCTGAACATCTTCAGAGGCACCTTTCCCTTTTCGTAAAGCCTGGTGAGATAGTTCTCTTTCTCCGTCAGAAAAATGCATGGTAAAAAGATGTTGGGTTGAGAATTGGTGACCTGCTTCGAACTCCGTACGAGGGAAAAAAAAAACCTGCATCTGACCAACCTCGGAGAACGGGAGCAGTAAGCAATACAGGCTCCGAGAACCAATCCTCATCTACCGAATAATCTGGAAACTTTGGGATCAAGTTCACCTTACCCTTTACAGGTCTGAATCGAACACCCCAAGGAGCAGCCTCGTTATCGAGAGTCAAGAAAGGCTCGAAATGAAGGAAAAAGTTCTCGACAGTAAAATAAAACTTGGCCACATAACCCGCCTCAGAGTTGTTTTCGGAATTAGAAACCCACTCATTTATCAATCGAATCGAGCTACAGGCGAGTTGCATTATACCTCGAGGACTAGGCAGGGAGTAGAGAATTTCAAGAAACAAAGGGTTGGACGGACGGTAAAATGAGGGAATCATCCCAGCAAAAATTTGGTGGGATGTGATTAGAAGTCCCTCCTCATTACATTGGTACTCCGCAACCAGCTCTGGAGACAGCCGGCCACCGGGAGCATCAATGGCCCTCAGGCCAAAAGAATCGTATTTAAAACCTAAATTCCTCATCTTAGAGATGAGAGCTTCGATTATAGAGGGAGAAGCCATGAGAAAGGAAAGAAAGTACGGCGGAGATAAGTAAGGATATAACCGACGCCGGAAATTGCAGAGGTGAGAGAGATTGAAGGCCGAGAAAGTAGTAGAACGAAAAAACAACTCACCTTTTTATCAAGAGACAGAATGTTTGATCAAGAGATGGAGTTTAGGGTTTTGGAAGAACCAGTAAGCCGGATCTGAGGAAGGAGAGTATGAAAGAACCAAGATTTTTTAAAGGGAGAAAATAAAACTTAAATAATAGAAGGAGACCGGCGCTATTTGTCGGAAGTTCAAAAGGTAGCTAGAATCTCGGGAACATGCAGAACGTGTCACTGTAACGTCACTTCAAGGGCATAATGGGGAACGTATCACGAAGATGGTTTCGAAGCAGAATTCCCTTTCCAAGCATTTTCAACACTAGGGAAGGAAAGAGGCAAATTGTAGGGGGTAAAAGCTACGAAGGGCGCTCGCCAAAGCTCTCGATAAGGGAAGATAAGTCTCGGGATGTAAACAGAGGAACGGGGCATGACAGTTAGGAAGATGTCGAAAGAGTAGCCAGTAGTTGAATACTTCAAAGGAAATGAGAGAACCTCAAGACAAAATTGGATACTTCGAAGGAGGGATGCCGAGGACAACAAGGAATCTCGAAGACACCTCGATTAGCAACCGACTTACACGACAACGTATGACACCACCACAATTGAGTCGTTTGTCTTATTAGCTTTAATCCACCCTCGACTCCTCTTATATAAGGAGGACTCGAGAACCATTGTAGGGGTTGGAATTTTGTGTAGCCTAAGGCGTGTGAGAGGGATTAGGTTAGTATCTCCTCAAGTCTTTGGGACATAATTTCCATGTATTGTAATACCCGAAGTTAGTATTCCAGTAGTGATTTAAATATGTTTCTCGTTTATTTGTATACGAATTCATCTCTCGATATATATTGTTCAATCTCGTACTCATCAAAGCTCAAAGTAATGTGTTCTAACCATAGTCTGTCATAGAATTTTATGGATGTTAGGTATAAAGTCTTTATGCAGATTTTATACTAACACACGACTAGCTGACAAAATCCAGGTTAATAGATAAAGAGTATGTTCTAATCAAAATGATCTTGAGTGTCCTTATAGCAAAAGAGAAGGACCATATAATAAACAAGATCGCAAGGTTTGATAGACGTGATAGAACAGAACACAAGTACAATACAAAGAAGACTAGTAAACATAAACTAGATTCCCGTAATACGTACTTCTAGGCTTCTCGATCCCTAGAGAAGACTTCCTCGCAATTCTAAACCGAGAGCAAAAGCTCAAAGGTAACTGAAACGAAAAGCGGCAGACACAAGCTTGTAATTCCGAAGAAAAGCTTGGTAGAGGGATAAAGCTTTCAGGAGAGTTACCACTCCTATTTATATTGACTAAGGCTTAGCTTTGAAATGAGGCTAACTTAATTTTGGAAATTCTTTAAAGCACATTTCCATATATGTTCTGAAATTCCTCACTTAGACTCATAGCATTTAATGAGATCTAATACTCTAGCATTTTTACATTAAAGAAAAATATAATTCATAAATGAAAATATATTTTCAATAAATGTTTGGCCAAGAGCAATCAAAGCAAATAATACTCATACGGTATATTTGGATATTTTATTAATTCGAAATATGGTGTTACCAAATATGCTCCTTGGGAAAGAGCTCATTTTGAAAACGTGTCCTTTAGTTTCGAAAATCTCCTTAAGGTATTATACTTCCAAATGTCATCATCATATTTAACAATGTCGACATCACTTCCTAGGCTTTGCTGGACGGGCCAGAACAATCCTAGGTGGATGTGGGATCTGGTACAACGTGGCTCAACGTTCCGCATAAACGTATCCTTACAGACGTGGACAAGCCTTGTGTGTTAAGCTTAACTGAACACGTAGGTTCAATGGACATTCTGAATCATACAAAAAGATATACCATTAAAGTAAATGCATGATTCAAGCGAGCAATAGAAAAATATTGAATCTCCTGAATTCTTGATTCCAATATAGATGATCACGTTAATGATATCCAAAAATTCAAATCAATACATCAAATGAATAATAAAATGAATATTTGATCAAGTAGTATATCCATATGAAGATCTAATTACGTACAATATTGATCAGAAACTGTCTGCTACATTTAAGGATGTTTCCTGATTTCAAACGGATTCCTTTTTTGTGTTCGACCCTGAAAATATCTGCTTCATTTAAGGATGTTTCCCGATATCTCCCCCCACGTAAGTTGATACAAACGATCAGTGGTACCTAGAAACAAGCCTGACAAGAGAATAATATGCAGCCAAGTAAACAGAAAAGAAAAAGAAAACAGTTTGGCAAAACGAGAATTGGGTAACGAAGATCAATGTCTTATCTTCCTTGATTAATAATTCAGAAAGGTCTTTACACAAGTTGTGTTGACTCTCTAACCCTCTTTGCCTCTTCTAGACTCTCATCCTCCTCCTTTTATAGCCTACAAGGCGTGTAAGAAAGGAAAACATACAAATCCTAGAACTAGGAAACTTAGTTAAACTAGGAAACTGACTTTCCCTCTCGGCCAAGTACATTACAAAGACGGAAATGCTGTATCACAAACGATACCCCTGTGAATCAGTTAGACTCACCGACCCTTATATACTCCTGTATCATGGCTCCCCTATTTAGGAAAGCTGAAACTCCTGTGAAGCTGAAAATTTCAATTGAGGAAACTCTGCCTCACCCTGTTCCTTGTTAAACCATTTGGTTTTACTAGGCAACTGGCCTGCACGTCCAATACGAAACATAATACGATCACCTCTCCTAGTTGGTGTCACTTTTGTCTCAACAATGCAATCTTCCTTCATAACTTCCTCTCGTTCGACCTGTAATTCATCTAATGGAGGTAAATTTACCACTGGTGTATCTTCATGAAGTAATGGGGGTTCGAATAACTTCAAATATTCAGCATTAATCACTGAATACATCTGCATATAGGCCGGTAGATCAAGTTGAAAAGCGTTATCTCCAAACTGCTTGATAATCTTGAATGGCCCATAGCGTAAGGGCTTGAGTTTTCTGGCTTCTCCCTTAAGTCTTTCCTTACTAATACGTAGCTACACTAAGTCTCCCACTGTGAAGTTACAAGGAACCCGATGTATGTCATGCTTAGCCTTGTATTTAGCTTAAGTTATCTGCAATTGAGACTCTACAATGGATTGAATCTTACTAATCTTCTCAATGAAATTCTTAGCCTTCTTTTCTTCTCCTCCGGTGTTACTCTGTTGTAGAGTAGAGAACACCATGTCAAAAGGGCCTTGAGGTAAGTAGCCCAAACAAATCTCAAATGGAGATTTATGTGTAGAGCTATTATAAGCTCTATTAAAAGAGAACTGAGTATAGGTTATACTATCATCCCAGGTCTTCGGATGCTTTGAATGATAACCTCTTAGTAAATGCACAAGAGTCATGTTTACTACTTTCGTCTGTCCATCAGTTTGGGGATGGAATGTTGTGCTATGTTTGAGTCTCGTATCCATCGGACTCCACAACATAGTCCAAAATTGCCCCAAAAACCGGCTATCTCTGTCAGAGATTATAGAAGTAGGTAAGCCGAAGTGTTTCCAGAAATGATCAAAAAACAATCTCGCAGCTCCCTCTTCTGTCACTGTCTTCTTACAAGGTATAAGACTGATCATCTTACTGAATCTATCGACTACTACTAACAAGTAATCATTGCCTGACTTGGATGTAGGCAGTCCACCTAGAAAATCCATCGATATGCTCTCCCATGGCCTTGATGGAACAGGTAGAGGTAGATATAAACCCCTTTTCCTGTTAGATGGTTTTGATGTGTTGCACATAATACACCCCCTAACATACTTACCAACATCTAGATGCATCTTAGGCCAATACATATACCTCTTCAAGTTGAGCAAAGTTTTCTCCACGCTGAAATGACCTGCTATTCTTGAAGTGTGAGCCTCTCTTATCCAATGTAATTTATCCCCTGCCTTTGGTATACAATAAACCTTCCTGAAGTCTAAACTCACTGACTTGTCCTTGTTTTACCCTTCTGTACTCCTCACAGAAGTCTTCATCTTCCTCATATTGTTGAGCGTGGTCGACTGACAACATTGGTTGTGGCTGCATAGCCACCATTAAAGCTAGATTGGTAGGTGGTCTGGACAGCATGTCAGCTATTTTGTTTGTCGACCCTTGCTTATATTTGATATGTATACTGAATTGCTCCAAATATGATGCCCATTTCATATGTCTTGCTTGCTGTAGCTTTGACTGAGTTTGCAGATATTGCAACGGCTTATGGTCTGTATGTACCACCACTTGTTTTCCAAGCAAATAAGATCTTCAATGTTTCATAGTTTGATGCATTGCATAAAGTTCTTTGTCATAAGTGGGGTAATTCAAAACTGATCTCGTAAACATTTCAGAGTGGTATGCTATTGGCTTACCAGCTTGTAATAGAATTGCACCTAATGCGTAGTTGGAAGCATCAGTTTCTACTTCAAAAGGCCGCTGTAAGTTTGGCAATGCCAATACTGGAGCCTCAGAAATCTTCTTCATCGGCAGTTGAAAAACAACTTATTGTTTATCTCCCCAATCAAAAACTCTAGTAACTTTAGTTAGTTCATGTAAAGGAACAACTATTTGGGAGAAATGTTTAATAAACTTACGTAGATACTGACAAGCTCCAAGAAAGCTTCGGACAGCAGTTATGTTTTTTGGGGTTGGACATGTCGTAATGACACCAACCTTGCTTGGATCCACCTTAATTTTGCCTTCTCCAACTTTGAAACCTATAAAAAGTAGTTCTTGCTGACCAAATCGCACTTCTTCCCATTAAGTCGTAAAGAAGACGCTGTCAACACCATCATAACCTTTACTATATGTGTCAGATGTTCTTCCCATGTACGGCTGAAGATCAGAATATCGTCCAAGTAAACTATGACGAAATCGTCTATAAATGGTCTTAACACTTCATTCATCAATCTCATGAAGGTAGCTGGGGCATTACACAACCCAAATGGCATAACCAACCATTCAAATAGACCTTGTCTGGTTTTGAAGGTCGTCTTCCATGTATCTTCCTCTATAATTCTCACCTGATGATACCCTGATTTAAGATCCAGTTTAGTAAAGTAAATAGATCCCCCTAACTGATCAAGTAGATCATCAATGCGCGGTAAAGGATATCTATTCTTTATTGTGACCTTGTTGAGTGCCCAAAAATCTACACACATTCCCCATCCCCCCATCTTTCTTAGGTACCAACAGTATTTGAGAGCCACAAGGAGCACAACTTGGCACAATGACTCCTTGCTCTAACAATTCCTGCACCAGTTTTTTAATCTCCTCTGATTCAGTGATAGATGTCCTATATAACCCCAAGTTTGGAAGAGATGCATCTCCAATCAATACGATTTCATGTTCAATATTCCGCTTTGGAGGCATAATCACTTCTTCACTGAATAATCCTGCAAACTTCTCTTTTAAGAAGTTGATATCTTGTTGCTGTGTTCCAGATAACACAATATGCAAAACTAGATTCTTAGGTTCATCTATTACTTGTCTGATCATGAGTAGAGCAAACTTGCCACTCACATTGATCAACCTCTTTACCTGACTAGTAGTAACTAGCTTCATTGGTAAGTCATTCTTACTTGCATGAATTTGAAATTCCTTCCCTTCCTTAACAAATTTGTATACTCGTTCTCGGTGATGAAGAACAACATCACGTGCCCAAAGATATGGGTTTCCAAATATCATTTGTGTAACATCAAGTGGTACGACATCACATACAATTTCATCAACATATTTTGCAGTAATAGCAAATTTAAATTTGCACTGAGTAGTAACTTGTAGCTCTGCATCCTTCTGTATCCATCCTAGAGGATATGGCTTTGGGTGTGGCATAGTGGTAAGTCCCATCTGTTCCACCATCTTCTCAGAAATAAGTTCTTCTGACTCCCAGAGTCTATAATAGCTTCAACTAGGCTTTGCTTGACGTGTATCTTGACATGAAATAACTCTTCATGAGCTTCATCTTCTTCTTTATTCGCACATCCCATCATTAGTGCTAGTTTAGGATCAACTTGACTAATTTCAGGGATGGTTTCGGTGTCCACAGCTTCAGCTAGCATAGTATTCTTCTTAGTACTCCTAACTCCATCTAACTCTCGCAATCTTCTGGGCTTGAGTTGCGGATGAAGAACCCAGCAGGTTTCTTTCAGATGTCCCTTTTCTTTGCAGTGATCACAAACCCTATCTTCTGCTTGCAAGCTCCTGCTCTTACTTGATTCTCCACGTCTAGGGTTCTTCTATTCTCTAGAGCCAGCTCTCTTATTGTCATAACTCCAACACTCTTGGTCTTATATTCAATTGCTACAGCCTTAATTGTAGCTTCCTCTATATCTGTGACAGTAAACAGTTGTAATTCCCGCCTTATATGTTCTAGCAAACCCCCTAGATATTTCCGGAAGATTTCATCAGTGCTGGTACCAATGTCTAATGCCAAATCTTGGTTATACAACTCCGTAGTGTAATCTTGTACGCTTTGATTATAGCGTTGACGAAGATGCTGCCATTTGAATAATCGTTCATCTATATACCCTATTGGATAAAACTGCTTCCTCAAAAGAGTCTTAAGCTGTACCCAACTTAGGTTTTCTGTCTCATACGTTTTATTGTAAGATTTGCACCATGTCAAAGCATGGTTTGATAGTTTCAAACTAGCAAAAATAATTTTATGTGGTTCTCCAAGATGATGTATTATAAAATACGTCTCCAACTTGTCGAGCCACCCATCCAGTTTCTCAGCTTCCATGGCCCCATCCCATCGAAATCCATGATTTCGAGTTTGAACTCAATCTTTAATCCAACATATGGATTCTTGACTGGAGTATCTTATTCTCCTTCTTCCAGTTCATCCTCAGGTTCTTCTTCTTGTTCTTCAGTCGCGCTTTTGACATTGGGATTCTTCTTAACCCCTTTTGTGTTAGTCTTTTTACGAACTTTTAAAGGAGGCTGTTGACTTTGTTTCATGAACGCAGCTAAAATCTTAGTTAGATTCTTCACTTCTAGTTCCAACGCAGCAAACCTCTCAGCATCCGTAGGTTTATTACTTTCTTTTGTCTCTTCTCCCATCTTTTTGTTGTAATTCTTTGTAGGATTCCTTGTATCGGGTAATACAACCGTAGGCTTCCCTGATCGTGTGTATTCTAGATGAGTTGAGACCATGCACCACTGTTTCTCCCGAAGATATCAGAACACGACTCTGATACCACTTGATACAAACGATCAGTGGTACCTAGAAACAAGCCTGACGAGAGAATAGTATGCATCCAAGTAAACAGAAAAGAAAAAGAAAACAGTTTCGCAAAACAACAATTGGGTAACGAAGATCAATGTCTTCTCTTCCTTGATTAATAATTCAGAAAGGTCTTTACACAAGTTGTGTTAACTCTCTAACCCTCTCTGCCTCTTCTAGACTCTCATCCTCCTCCTTTTATAGCCTACAAGGCGTGTAAGAGAGGAAAACATACAAATCCAAGAACTAGGAAACTGACTTTCCCTCTCGGCCTAGTAAATTACAAAGCCGACAATGATGTATTACAAACGATACCCCTGTGAATCAATTAGACTCACCGACCCTTAGATACTCCTGTATCATAAGTATACGCGTGTCGTACTCTCTATTACTAAAAAGTAGTAATGGGTTTGTTTATAAGTTAAAAGAAAACGATTATAAAGCAAGATTGTCAACATGTCCGAGTGGTTAAGGAGACAGACTCGAAATCTGTTGGGCTTTGCCTGCGCAGGTTCGAATCCTGCTGTTGACGCTTTTTTCTTTGTTATTTTCTTCGGTTCTTTGTGCTCACCGGCTTTGGCTTTAACTTGTGCTCACCTTTTACAACTGGATGTTGATTATTAATCTATTGATGCTGCCGATTAGCGCTTTTGATGCTTTCTTATTGATTATTTTTGTAACAACAATGTGACGTTGATTGACAAATGACAATGTTGTTTCACTGACAACAAAGTATATGGAGTATTAAGTACCCAAATGGATGACAATGTTGTTTCACTGACAACAAAGTATATGGAGTATTAAGTACCCAAATGGATGCCTTAATTGAAAAACTAGTGTCTTACATGAAGGTGGATGACGCTTTTATTTAGCCATTTTGAAGAATGCCCAAAATTTGGGAATTCAGGGAGACGCTTTTATTTAGCCATTTTGATTTATGATCAGCAGAAGTGCTAGTCCACATGTTAAATCTTACAGTTAGAAGGGAGGTAAAAAAAACAAGCGCCCACCGTGGGGCTCGAACCCACGACCACAAGGTTAAGAGCCTTGCGCTCTACCAACTGAGCTAGACGGGCTTGTTGTTATAATCCCAACGTATTACTATTCGGTAGCAAATGTCAAACTAGTTAACATGTGGAGTGTTGACTAGTACAATTTGCTGAATGTTACAATTTGCAAAACACAAACAAGATATGCAACCAATGACAGTTCCATAATGAATGCAACCTTCAAATTCCTCTTGGATTTGGAGATGTATTTTACAAGGCATTTCTATCATCCACCCTTTCTGTTGTTGGGAGATAGGTAATGGTAAGGATGTAAACATCTGGAAGGACAGATGGGTACATGGTCTGGATGTTACAATTGAGTCTCTCATTGGTAACATCAACTCTTCGTTAACACTTGTATCAGAATTGCTGGATCCTGATACGTTGAAGTGGAACCACTATACAGTAACTCAAACTTTCCCTAATCATATTGCTTATTTAATTCTCAACACTAGAATTAGAAATCAGGTCAATGGTGCTCTCAATTCTGATAAACTGAGATGGCTATTAACCAATGATGGCATTTTTTCAGTCAAATCTATGTATGCTAAGCTAAGAAACCCTTCACCCATAGATCAAATAACGGCCTCTTTTTGGAAAACTTTTTGGAGACTAAAGATTTCTCAAAGAATCAAAATTTTCTTATGGAAATGCCTTAATAATGCTCTTCCGGTTAGAAAAAGACTTGGCTTTTTTGTGCCTCCTGATGAACAATTTTGTATCTTTTGCAAAAGTAAAAAGGAAACCATAAAACATCTTTTCTTTGAATGTCATTTTGCTAAAGCTGTTATGTCTTTACCTCCTCTTTTGGGCACTCACTTAACTGTAGATGATAATTATTCTTTCATAGACTGTTATAATGAGTGGATTGCAGGCACAAACTCAGATAGTGTGGTGGAAATCATGGCAACAAAATGCTGGTTAATATGGAAAGAAAGATGTGCAAGGATTTTTGAAAATAAAGAATCAACCATATCTAGCATAGCTTTAGGGGTTCAGAGATCAATTCAATTCTGGTCTCTCAACACCCTAGATGATGACTCAAAACCATATTCTTCTCCTACACCAGAAACAAGCTATGAAAAGATCTGGCATGCTCCAATTCAAAACGAGCTAAAAATAAATGTGGATTCTTCTTGGCTTGTAGGTACTGATATATGTGGCTTTGGACTCATTCTTCGTGATAATGTAGGAACAGCCATCGATGCGTACTCTGGAACAATGCGAGCTACCAATGCGGAAGAGGCAGAGGCTCTTGCTATCTCCAAAGGTGCAGAATGGGCTATCAGACTGAAGATCAAGAATTTTTGGATTGAAGGAGATTGCAGAAGACTTATCCTGTTTGCAAATTCTCTTCCAAGCGCAATCCATTGGCAGAATGAAGATATTATCAACTCTACAAAGTCCTTTTTGGCTGAGCATTCGAGTTCAGTTTTTTTGGGTTTCAAGTTTACTAGGCGAGAAGGAAATGCAGTAGCAGATACGCTCGCCAAGGAAGCTAGAAAATCGGGCATTTCTCTTTCATGGGGATACAATATGCCATTTTCCATCCAGCACCTTTTACTTTCAGACATTGCAAACTTTTATTCTGTTTTTCCATTTCATAATACTTGTAACCCTATCAGAAACGGAGTTAAAATCCTGGAGGCATCCCATATGGTAACTGACAGTTCCATAATGAATGCAACCAATGATCTGTAGCTCCTTTCTCCTTTTTAATGCTTTAGTCTTAGTCATCTAGTCGGTTCTTTTTATAAGAGGATTATCTTTCAAAAAAAAAACAAGAAATGCTAAAAGTATGCTCATGACTGAAACAGTAACTATAGAGGAGCTGCTGAAGGTATCGGCAAAATCAAACATCTCAAAGAGTTGGTTGGAATTTATGTTTTTCAGCAGAAATCTGTAGAAAGACAACAACTTGAAGCACTGATCCTTCTGCTAACAACAAAGTTCCGTTGCCCTGATCCTAGGTCTCAAGAACTAGAAGCACAGATCCTTTATCCACTTTCCTACATTCTTATTCCATGTTTACTTATTCCATTCAATTGAAATATGTTGCTAACTAGAATTCCACAAAAGCACAAGTACATATACCACTCACTTAAAGATCATAGAAGCAATTTGGTTCCTCATGTCTAATCATTGGGGTCTAATGTTGTCCTTTAAACACGTGAAGATATTCAACCATGTCTATTATGATGAGTTCAACAAAAGCTCGAATAAGCAAGACACTCATTTGGTACATGCTGCAATCATCCAGAAAACAAAAATTTTAAAGTCCAACGCTTCCTATTACTTGATCATTTTAACATATTTAAATACACAACAATTGGTATTAGAATTGTCCTTCTTATCAATTGAATTTTGACAAAGAAAACATCAAAAATATGGTAATTCCTTCAAGAAGCGAAGGTAGAGAGACATATACCTGGCAGGTGGTGACATTGTCAGTAGTAATTCTGGCGTTACCTTAAGGAATGAGTCCATCTGATATTTTGAGACATTTGGTAAGTTATTCACCATGAAATTTGCACAATAAGGACACAAAGTTTCATCCCTTTATAGTAAAGTGCTAAACAAACTCTACTAGCATATGCAGGATAAGTAAATTCTTCCAGACCTGATGTTAATGCAGTAATTAGACCAGATGATGCTTGAGTAGAAAATAAGACAATAACTAAAGATAATACAAAGATTGATGATGAAAGAAGAATAGCCTATTGCTGTAGAAGCTTAAGAGGACTTCATTACCGGAACCATAAAAATGAAGTCATGATACAACAGCAGCAAAGTACAGTTGATATTCATGGCAGTGGAAATCTGCTACCTACATGTATTTCTAAAGTAAAATGACAATACATATGAAATGAACCCGTAGAAATATCTTTTCATGCTTAGCAGTAATGTCACAAAAGTGTTTCATTTCATTCAAGAACAATTGCCAACAACTTACTTAAAGAAAATGACAACATTAAGTTTGACAATTGAGAGACAAACTAGAACCACAACATTGCCGTTAGAGGCATGAAATATTGTTTAGACTCTATAACCTAACCAAGAATATCTGCATCTGCAACATATTCACTAGTAAATTGCAACAAAATAATCACAGGTAAAGTGAAGTTTAAAGAATCTTCCTTGGTAAGTTCTATTTTCATTATTTACGGCCTTTACATAATAAAGGATAAATAAGATTACATCTCAGAACAGATAGAATCATAGAAATGGACTCCGTAAACATGAGATTTTCCAGAGGTAAAGTAATACCATTGAAACATATTGCTGATATAAACTTCAAGTATGAAAGGACCGTAAATGAGATAGGAGCGAACTTACATCAAACAGTGGTGCTTCAGTGACAGATGCCCATGGAACATATTTATGAGGGGGGGTTAAGATCACCTGCAACCTATGCATATCCAAGCTCAAGCTGCACAATAAAGATATGCAAAATCAAATGACCTTTCTAAAGTCAAGATAGCAACAAAATCAGCATGTCCTGGTTAGGAATACAAATTTTGTTTTACTGAAGACATTTGTAGACAGAACAGCTTTTAAATGACATTGATTACACAACAATTACGGCATTCTGCTAAAAACAAAGTTGTATTTCCCAGATCCTAATAACTCTAATGCACTATTTGTTTATCCGTTTTTCAACATGGCAAAATTTCTCTACAATGTTCCGTTATTTCATTCTTCATATAGACAGCTTGCTTTACGATCAACAAATGTACTAGTGCACCTCAGTTTAACCTTATAGGAAGGCAACTTGGGTCCTTATGTGCCAAACCGCTTTAACCAAATCAAACATACAAACAGAGGTTTAATGTTAGTTTTTGAACATATGAAATGCAACACCATACATACCTGTTGTCCCAACCCATTATCATAGCACTCGTTAAGATCACCTGCAACACCATACATACCTGTTGTCCCAACCCATTATCATTACCTTTGCTAAAATTAAGATATAGTTTGCAAATAGAAACCCAAAATTGGATGCTCATGACTGGAAGATTTATCATAAAGGAGCTGAAGGTAGGTAACAAAATCAAACGTCTCAGTGTGCTGGTTAGGAAGACAAATTGTTTTACAGCAGAAATCAGTAGAAAAACAACAGCTTTTAAATAAGATTGACCACACTATCAATTACGACATTCTGCGAACAACAAAGTTGTATTGCCCAGATCCTAATAACACGAATACACTGTTCCGATAATTGCTTTCCAACATGGCAACAACAATCTTCTGCCAAGTTCACTTATTTCATTTTTCATTGAGCCATCTTGCTTTATGATCAACGAAAGTACTAGTGCACATGTTATTTACTTAAACCTTACAGGAAGGCAACTTGGATCCTCATGTTCGCTTTAATCACACCAAAGTATAAAATAGAAATCTGAATTTTTCCTTTGAACATATTACATTAAATCCAGCAAAACCAAAAGCTTAAAACTAAGCGAATAACCAGCTTAAATGAGAGAATGAAACGCAATACAAGAACGGTACACACCTGTTGTCCCAATCCATTATTGTAGCACTCGTTAATAGCTAGGTTCCTCTTCAGACCCCAATTTCGAGTAACTTGATTTTGGTTGCTGGCCGTTGTGAACAAAGGTCTCCACGCATTTAATGAAATTGAAATGCTTATCCTGCATCACAAGTTCATTTATTCAAATTATTGTAAGTAAATGGTATAATTCACATGTTCTTCAATCATAGAACCCCCAAAGATCGAAAAACAAACACAATTATCGCCTTACCAAAGCAGGCCAGACATGTAGTGCACATCTTCCACCGTGTACAATAAGCACTGATACGTTCCATGTCCATAAAATTTCAGCATTTGTATACCAATCTCCCCCCTCTTTAAGGCACCTAACCCAAACTTAAAACGCTACCCGTTTTAGCCATTGGATCTTCCGAAATTAAACAGGAGCCGTCGGATCAAATAAAAATCCGAAAAAAAAGTCTGTCCGGTTGAAAACTTTTTTTGCACGGTTGAAAACTTTTTTCGCACCTATAAAGACTAAATTACCCCTATCCGTTTTCTTTTTGTTTTGCCTACTTCTTAAATGAGCTTGCTGTAAATAATGAGGCCACCAGGGGCAAATACGATTACAATTTTCTTCTCATAGACAAAAATAACTTTGGAACAGGATATTGTTTTCTGCTAATGATTTTCCTTTCGTTCTTCTTCGACCTCTCAATAACCAGACCTCAACTTAAGCTCCATCGTCTCCATTAACGTTTTCCTGATAAGAAACCTCAAGTTTCTGCTTCGTTCTAGCAATTAATGATGAAGATGACGATTTGACTCCATCGGAAATGTCCGGAAAATTAAAATTGAGTTCCAATTTTCTGAAATTGAGAAACAATTGGAGATAATCAATCAAATTGATCATCAATTTCAATCTAACACAATCAAGAGAACAAATTATCAGTTCAAACTTCTTACAATGATGGATTGAATCGATCAGAATCTATCGATTTCTTCTTCAAAAACTTCCAAACCACAACAAAAAAAATCGGGAATAGTGATGTTAAAAAATCCCTGAGATTCAAGGAATTCAAAGATCAAACATTTAAGAAATTCAAATTCCAGATTGAACCGAAAAAAAGATTTAAAGGACAAAAAAAACACTTATTCAAAATTAAAACTTCAAGTAACCACCCTAAATCAATAAAATCATTAACCTGTGTCTCCCTTAACCAATCCAGTATTGACCGATGATGAAGACATCATATCCGAGCAGAGGACACTTTTATTCTGAGATTATTTAGATTTGTAGAGGATCTTCTTGCTATCTTCTTCTTCTCCTCCTTCTCTTTCTCCAAGGAAATCCAAAGTAATAACTAGATTACCGCTTGCGGTGGGGGGGCCGACCGAAGAAAGAGCGGGATCGATACAAGTGATTTCCATAATTTTAGTCAAAGACATTCAATCGCGACGATTATCCATTTACAAATATTGTTTTTGTTATTTCAGTTGATGGTACAATTAAAGACAAAGATTACACTGTTTAAAATCTTGTTGGGAATAACGGTGAAGTTGACAACCTGACATCAACCTTTTAACCAAGGTTGTTAAATCGTGAATCGTAGAGTGAATCGTTTTTTCATTTTTTATGAATCGAATCGTATATTGAATCGTGAATCGAGATTCATGGTAGTTTATGAATTGTAAATATTCAATAAATATATCATATATATTTCTTTAAAATTGTCTTCAATGCATCAATAATTAAAAAAGTTATAACAATTTCAATTTATAATTAAATATAACTCTTTTCAGTACCAAAACAAGCAGTCTGGAGGTCTTTTTTTTGAAACCCCGATCTTTTTTCATACTTAGACATGTATCTGACTTGGTCATTGAAGTCATGAATCGTAGACTAAAGTCAAAAACCACGATTCAGTGGAAGAAAGATTCACGAATGGGATTCGTATCGTTCTAGGGAAAACGTGGAGTGAATCGTAGGAGTCGAATCGTGAATCGTAAGATACTAAATACCTTGCTTTTAACCCATTTAACTACATATATGTCACAAAAATAAAGCTCCAACCTAAAGTATGCATGGATTCATATTTTACCAAGGCCAGTCTGCCCAGCAACAGATATATTTCAAAACTTACTAAATACATAATGTAAAGTTGACAACTGGACATCCAAAACTTTTAACCCATTTAACTACATATATGTCACAAAAATAAAACTCCAACCTAAATTATGCATGAATTCATATTTTACCAAGGCCAGACTGCCCAGCGGCAGATATATTTTAAACCTTACTACATACACAATGTAGTTAATTTTGGTTTCTTTTTTTATCTATGTACGATATACTTAATCGAAGGTCTGACACTAGACAAATTTTTCTCAAAAATCTTGGAGTATATTGGTCATTTTTTGAAAATTTTATTTTTATCCTAGATTTTTTTTTTTTTGAAAAGTTTATCCTAGAATTTTATTTTTATCCTAATTTTTTTTTTTTGAAAATTTTATTATAGTAACGTAACTTTTAATTTAATCAATTTACTTTAAACTTGGCTTGGGTAACATCTATCTAAGGATAGAGATCAGATGGACATCACACGGTTTATTTGTATTCCTCCCATACTATACTACCACTTGTCAAGCCTTATTCCTCCCATACTAACCCGTGTCAAGTCTTGTTCCTCCCATAGTTTGCATCGATTTATCTGTACGTTTATAATCCCCACTTCTATCTCATTACTCCTTTTCTCTTCTTATACACACAGTCCACTCAAAAGGCCAGCATTAAAGAGAAAAACAAAACCAAGATACAGTATCGAAAAGAGATTACACTACTCCTTTTCTCCTCTTTCTCTCGGTCTGGTCTGTTTCTCTCCCTCCCGCCGATCCTCTTTGTATCCATCTCAGATATAGCTGAATTGTCCTACTTTCAAATCTGATTTTTTATTTGAGTGTTGTTTAGATTTGTTGAAACTGGACGGTTTTTCTTGTTGGCAAGTTATGGTTTATGGGAAGAAGAATTTATACTGCTACTGTAATTTTTTTATTTCAATCTTTGATACTGCAACTATTAATTTTGTAACTGGATTTATTTTAATTGTTAGAATGTTAAGTTGAAACGGCTCCAATTTGCTCAATTTGATAAAATTGACAACATTGAACTGTTAACTGAACGATTGTGGAAATTGATCTTTCTTTCATATTGAAATTCAGGTTCTGATCGTAGGTAATTAACATAAGTGAGTTTTGTATGACTCAATCGACTCACTCACTGAGTTGGTAGCCGAGCTGAAGTAGATGAGTTGGGGCGCGCTTAAGTGGGTGGAAATAACTCGACTACACTAACGGATCGGATCAGCTCTGACCCGAGATATCGTCTTCTCACCCGCGACTTCGTCTCTTCAATGAAGAACTGTGTTCTTAAAAAAAAAACAGAGGAACCGAATCAAATCCGAACGGTATGATCAATATGATCATTATCTTAAAGAATATTGAACTGAAAATATGTTTGTTAGATCATATCTAATCGTTGTATGTGATCAATTTCCTTGATTATGTCGATTTCAATCTGAAAATCGTGAAATTGTAATCTAATTTTATTTTCTTGGGACATTTTCCGTGACGGACAAATCATACACTTAGCCATCCCATAGAGGACTCCCTTCGGTCGTCCAACTACTGATAACCTTTTTCTTTTTCTTTTGTTTTTTCCTCGAGTTCTCAGCCGTACAGAGATAAGGTTCTGTATTCCACCGTCAACTTTCACTTTAAATATGGACGCCTAAGATCTCCGTTTGCCTACCCTGGCTTTAACTACCTACCGTGCGTGCACATGGTGTCCCTTTAAATATTGACACTTGGGTAACATGTCTTTAACTGTTAACCCACGTGGTACATCTCAAGAAAATGGTAATTTTGGAGTGCCCCAACGGTTTTCAAATAATGAGATTTTTTTTATTCTCTTGCAAGTTGCAATGTTATCACCAGACCGTGTCACAGCTCATAAGGCTCAAGTCACATAGCCAAGGACACAAATTTTAGTATAGTGTCGACTCCTAAATCGAAAATGTTTTATCCCCACGGGCTCAACAGAACGGGTTTTCCCACCTCTCACATTTTTGGGGGACCCACTGAACCGCATAAGCCCAACCCCCTGCTTTTCTGGGGTGGCGGGTTGGTGGGCCCATTACTTCCTCTCTACTTTTTCATCTTCGGGAGTACCACGGGTTGAGCCCGTGGTACGTATATCAGCGTTGCTCCTAAATGACTTTTTTTTAATTTCGCTGCCTACGGAGGAATTGTTACAAAGGCCCAAGGTATACACTCATTTTATTAGATATGCATTGCCAAGGGTGGTAACCGAATGCTAAAGGGGCCTAAGCAATGCTCTATATTGTTTCATTCCTAAAATGCAGAAATTTAAGGGTCTAGAATTCGAAAATGAAATTTTGTTTTTATCGACGTGCAACGCACGTGCACTCAACTTGTAATTATAACAAGACCATTGTGTTATATAAACTATGAGGTCTCAAACACAAGGATACGGAGTCGAGATCCATTGATCTACTAAATCATTACACTAATGTACAAGAAAATTCCATTCTTCTCAATTCTTTCATCAAATCAGATCATAATTTTAACAATAACAGGGTAAATTCCTCAAAAACAACACTAAAAAAATGGTTTTTTGAATTGGTATCTAGAATATGAGATTAGATAGAGAGATATACCTGGAAGGTAATGACTTTGTCAGCATTAATTCTTGCATTACCATAAGGAATGAGTTTAAGATCGATGATTTCAATGAGTCCATTTTCGAAGATCCTAGGCAAGTAATTTGAACAGTATGGAGAGAGAGTCTCATAGTAGAGAGCTAAAGTGAGATGACGATGGTTGATTATAACTTAATGATAAGGAAGAAGCTACGGCCAAACTGGTATTCAAGTTTGATTAAACTGGAGTTTTGTAAAGAGTGGAATTCTGGGATCGGAGTAGTTGGAAGTTGGAGATCGTAAATGACTTAAATACCCTTGATTTATATCTAGTCTTACGTTCTGGTATGGTTAAAGACGTCACTATAAAGTGATTTTGATACTAAGTTTTGACTTTTGGTCAAGGACAGTCGGTGAAAGATACTAGTATAGTATACCAGTGCCGGTACAAAATTTAAGCCTCCTTTATAGTGTCCGTTCATTGGAGCCATCGGTAAGCAAGTCGGCAAATAATTGCCGGCTTCCAATCAACTGTGACCGTGAAGACTTTGGAAAGTAGAAAAAAGAGAGCTAAAGACGAGAATGGCAAGTGGGGTCATCCGGTCATGCTTCTTGAAGTCCTTAAATCAGAATTCAAACAAAAAAGGAAATATTTTTGCCTGTGAAATACTAAGAATCCTATATAAACACAATTTCTTTCGATCTCTCGTTACTTCCTGGTGCAATTTTGACAAGGCTGCTGAAATACAAAGCAACATCAGCAGCAATACCTATGGCGGAGAAAAGTGAGCGTCGCACACCACCATCACCCAAGGTGGCACCTTGGCTTGTGATCCCGTATGGAAAAAGTATGAAAAATCAAGCTTTCTATAACCTATGCGAACCAGATACTAGGACTTGTCGGAAATTTATATCAGAGTTGAGTGTAAAATCTTTTTTTCAGAAACCTAGTCATCAAGGATGGTTGATTATTATATGTGATTTTAAGTATGTTGATTACACCCCAAATTGGATTTTCGGGGATTGTTTTCTATGGAATCCTGTAACATCAGAGACCATAAATTTACCTAACATACTCTCCTCGGGTTATACATACGATGAATGCCTTTTTGTGGATTGCGTTTTGTCCTGCCCGCCTAGGACTGCTGCAGCTAGTGCTAATGTTGACGATGGGAACGATTCGATGGTTTTCGTTCTCTTCGAGCAAAATGGCTACGATTACGTTCTTTTGTTTTGCCGTCCCGGAGACAGACACTGGAGAATACATAAA
>JAJJMA010297389.1:0-22645 GCA_023529015.1 Papaver nudicaule
AATGCGGAGCTCAGAGAAATGCAAGAGAGAATGGCAAGCCGGCAAAAGTATGAGGAATCGGGTAGGGCTTATGTTTTGTCTGGAATGAGCTCCCACTCATGGCAAAGGGCAACAGCACGTGGAGATTCTACTGAGATGACAACTCTAGTTCATGCTTACCAAACACCAAATATGGTAAACATGCTCACTCGATCTCAAACTATGACAATAATCCCTGATTCTTTGTCTCCACCAACTGCACGTGCACCTAGATCATTTACTGAGAAAATGATGCCAAGGTAATCTAGTTACTCTTCGTGTCATTTGTTTTTTGTAGTTCTTTTGTGTGGGTATAACATTAGGAGTAATAGCAAATATTATATTTCTGAGTAGAAAAGCTTGGGAAAAAGAAGAAGACTTATTTGTCTGGTTTAGTTTAGTGCATGGCAGGTTATATTTCTTGTCTTGTAAATGAATAAAAATAGGCAAAGTTTGAGAGAAGGGATTTGGAGTAAAGAAGTGAACAGTCATGGCAGATTTTATGATAGAAGATTGTAATTTTGGGTGGAGCTACTTAAATTTTGGGAGTAGCATAAGATTGTAATTTTGGAAGTCATTCTTCATTTGATATATAAAATGTACCTACTCTTTGATTCTTTTAAGTATTTTTGATTGTTTTCCTTCACTCTCGAAATGAGCCTGGCAGTAGGTTCAGTCTTAAATCCTGTTATGATTTACTTCTAAGTTTCTTAATGGCAACCCCCAGTGCGGAAGCTACTGCGCTATCCAGTTGATATCAGGAATTTCTACTTGCTTTTGATGCTCGAGTGCAGTTCAACAACAATGAATACATGTCCCACAAAACATTACTCTGTCTCGCCCGTCAGCTAGTTGACTCTGTCTAGCGTGGTAGTTCTAAAGTCTAAAATCCATTACCATATACTGCCTAATCAAGTCCCCGTCCTCCTTGATTACGGCCATAAGTACTTTGTATTTGAGACATATACCATACGTTAAGTAGTAACCTTCACGGTATGGGGTTCCTTCGATTACATAATTGCAAGGAGGTGCAAGACCATTTCAGAGGTTATTGAATACATCAGAGTGGTTAAGAAAATTTATATCATTTGTTAACCCTAATTTTCCAAAATATCCATGCCAAAACCATCTATCATAAGAAGTAACATCTTAGAGAAGTAACAGCTTCTAAGATGACTGGTGGAGCTTTATGGTGAACCGAATAATGTTTTCTAGTTTTGTATGGTTGCTAGGCCCTCCATTCCCAATGCGAACAATTAATACTTCCTAGCATCGATCCCAGGAAATCCGCGTGCTGCATTCTCATTCATCAACCTTTATGTGTCATCTTGAGTGGGTGTTCGCATGTATTATCCATTAAAACCATATAAATCTGCATCTAAGAACTTCCTAAAATACATGTATGTATATAGTTGAGGCAACCATTCCACAACAATCATCAATGCTATCCGCATAACAACTTTTGCATTTCATCTTCATTGTGGACATCATTTTCATGTGAGGAAACCGACCTATATTCCGGCAAAATCTACATGAACTGTGACGGATCGCAAAATTTTCGCTTCCAAAGGGCCAAGGTTCGACTCGCTTGGCAAGTTCCAACTTCCCGATACATCGCTCATGATACAAGAATTTCAAATACCTCTTTAACAAGTTTCCCAAGTTAGATTAAACAATTTCCCATAACTATTTTCTTTTGCTGAAATGTTCTAGGAAACGAAATCCCCAATAAATCGAAAACAAGTTTACAAGATCTCTTACCAAGATCATTCAAAGAACCAACCACGCGAATTAGTTGCAACAACTATGGTGCCAAGGCCTTAAGAAATTTCCAGGAGAGAATCACCACAACCGATAGCCTTATTTCGATTCAGTTACTCCTTCGTAGAACGCTGAATCTTTTAATTGTTACCCAGTTACTCATTCGTAAAACGCTGGATCGATTCAGTTACTCATTCGTAGAACGCTGAATCTTGAAATGGTATCCAGTTATTCATTTGTAAAACGCTGGATCGATCCAGTTACTCATTCGTAGAACGCTGAATCTTTTAATGGTTTATCCAGTTACTCATTCGTAAAACGCTGGATCGATTCAGTTACTCATTCGTAGAACGCTGATCGAAAGTCAGGCCCATCTCCACAATTTTCTTAAGATATAAAGGAAGAGTGGACAACACATGCCAAAACGATAGTGAAACTTTTTGGGCAATAAATACAATTGAACTTTATATATTTCTGCATCATCGTAGCATCTGCAAGCTGTCGATCTCTATAGACACGATGCCTCCCCATTACTTCAGCCGTCACCGGCTAGTGTAAATCATGAGCATCCTGCAATACTTGTTGGTACATCAAAACTGCATTGTGAGTGTTATCATCCTTTGAGAGTTGTTAAGTGTTAAGAAGAAAATCCACATCGCACCTAAATAACAAACAAGTCCTAATAACAGTAGAGTTGTTGTATGGTTTCAATATTTATCACAATTTAACATAAGGAACACCAAATCGAATAATTACATTTTTTTTTATCATCAATGGAACCCTAAATCGAATTGTGACATGATTTTATCATCGATGGAACCCTAAATCGAATAACACCATGTTAAAACATACTTAATCGATGAATACTCAACAAACATGGCAACTACGAACGATTAATAACATGTTTATAGCTGCAAATATCAAAGACATAGCACACTGAAATTGAAGTTTAAAACCAAAGCTCTTTCTTGTTAACGAATGCAATGCAGATTCACAAGTTATTATGTGAATCAGATTATATTAGGATAAAAATTCCCAAACAAATTAGAAAACAATGGCTTCTCCAAACCACTTCTTCTCTCTTTCTTCGGCTATTATCATGGTCTTGGGATTCTGTAAAGGATAAGGAAGTTGTGGCAAGATAGAAGAAGAAACCCGGGCAAGACAATCTGTCTCGCCCCATGCTAGTGAGTACATTTCCTCGTCGAAGTGAAATCCATTGCAAACAGGCGGGTGCTCCCGCTGACCTGGCACCACCGTTTACATTTCAGACTTCCTGATCATTGCAAACAATCAAAAAATTGGCTAAAATTTGTCATGTGGCCTAAATGCGCAGTCCTATACCCCAAATTAAATACTCTTGAACAAAAAATACATAATATCCGCCTGACACCAAGACTCTCTATACCCAAATTTCTTAGAAAGGAAATTCATACCTTGATGCAAGACTTTACAAATTTTTAATTTTATTTCGTAGATTCTTTTAATAAAGAAGTAAGAATTTACCAAATCTACATGTAAAAGGACTAAAAGAATACCAGAATTACAAACTCACTTTGCTACTATTCATATTCAAAGGTCTAACTAGCACTAATTAATTTAGAGCCTAATAACGTCAATTCGAAAAAATATATTGACCCCGACATCAGAAACACAACATTACTGGTTTTCGCCAACATCTCAATTTTTCAAGTAGTTTGTGGAGATCTTGCCAGTTGATTGTGAACTCTATATTAATAAATTAGTTAATATAGATTGTGAAGCCATTTTCCATCTTTTGCACAAATTCTAGGTGAGATTGAATGCGAAAAACTTACAGGAGGGAGAGAGTGAACCAGAAGATCTAAACATTGAACTTTCCTTTACCCTCTATGTGCAGTTATAAGTATATATATAGCTAGGGTGTGAAAATCAGAAATGAGAATATAGATGAGCATGGTTGACTTCTTTACCTAAATATGATCTCTAACAGATTAAGAGTAGACACATTAAGATTTATATGCTAGTTGTTGTTCCTTCTTTGTTAACCAGAAGATTTAAACATAGAACTTTCCTTTACCCTCTATGTTCAGTTAGAAGTACATATATAGCTAGGGTGTGAAAAATCACAAATGGTAATATAGATGAGCATGGTTGACTTCTTTGTATGAACATGATCTCTACCAGATTAAGAGTAAACATATTAAGATTTCTACGCTGGTTGTTGTTTCTTCTTTGCATCCGTTGTTAGTTTTCTTTATACTAAATTTGGTTAACAGTTTTGAGATTGTTGATAAACTTGGATTTACTGCGCCAGCAAGATTACTGGGGATCAAGGTTATTGCTGCCTTACATGTTGTGTCACCTCATGGCCTACATTTTTTTATCTTTGTCCACTAAATAAAGAGAGCAAAACCTGTGTTTTAGTTTTTACTATTATAAACCTTTCATCAACAACTCTTATTTTTGGAACCCAAATTCAAGAGAGATGCGGTTAGAGTTTTAAATACTACAAAAGAGATATCGCATCTTTCAAAACAAGGCGAGCATCTAACTATCAATGTGAGTTGCGCAGCGGGGATAAGATCATGTGTCAATTTTACTACCATCTCCTTCAGGGAAAAAAATGTCAAAAGGAAAGAAAGAACAACAAACAAGACACTTACCCATCTCCGGCTTCAATGGTTACAAAGAATTTTTATGTCTGATTATGAGAAAAATGATCTAAGAATCAAATTACAACAAAACTTTTATCCATATAAAATTTGACTGTTTCACAACTTAGGTATATCCTTTAGGAGAGGGGATTCTACCTAAAATGATTTTGATCATAGAAATAGAGGTTGAATGGAAACCTGCCGAACTTTAAACCCTACAGACAAGTGATATCAAAACACATGCACCATTTCCTCTTCCCAACTCAACTCGAATTATGAGGGATGAGTTTTGAATACAAAATTGAGCAATCACCCACTTGCATACTTTTAAGGTTCCACTATAAAATAGAACTGCATTCGACCAAAATGGATCATGTTATTCCAACCCTTCTGATCAACATTCATGAAGTTAACCCAAATAAGACAAATTTTCCTACAAAGTTCGGAACACAAAGGATAACATGCGAAGTAGTTATCAATTCTGATTGCATAAATAAAACATAGAATTTCGTAGCTGCATTGTCACACCCATAATGATAGTCAAAACAATGTTGCCAAAGATCATTCTGCCCAATAATCCTAGATGCCTCCTTTAAAAGTAAATTTATCCAGGTTGATTACACTAAACCTCATAATTAACATATACTGTACTCATAAATACATAGTTTATCAGTACAGAAAAAGCTTTAGTTATCCTCTGACACATTGATGGTAAATGACAACCAAAAACAAAGCCCTACTTTCTCTTATGCATCTAAATATCTAGAACGAATTCCCAATGACATCACAATCGATCGCCTTAAAAGAACCATAAGGTATAACCAAAATACATCCGAGCATTAAATAATAAGTATGATACATACATGTATATCTTATTACTCTTATTATGAACTGGCAATCCTCGAGTTACGTTGAGGGTAGAACAACGTCACCTACTAGAAATAATGATGCTTGTCTTTGAGGCTTTTGGAAATGTAAGTAGTATTTCGAAAATTTCAGCATTAACACAGCCCCGAAGACCATGAATACTGATGAGGTGACACACCACACAAGGCAGTGATAGTCTGAGTCCCAATAGTTTTCCTGGCTTCTTAAATCAAAGTTTATCTAGAAAATAACTAGAACAATAAATTTAACTCTTGCAACATCACAAGCTCTCAAATGGTAATTAAATTTAATAAAAAAGAAAAAGGACAACAAAATAATGTAAAACAAAAACATAAACAAGTATTATAGACTTCTTCATTATTACCTAATCAAAAAAATGGGAATAAGGGCTTTAGAGTGTATCTGGACAATGAACAGAATTGTATGTCAAAGTTGAAGGTGGATCTAGTAATCAAAAGATTTCTCCTTGTAGATATGAAACGAATGAAAACTTTTTACCATAGATATGCAAAGAGTTTCTAAATTAGAAGATATCTTGAGTAAAAATATATTATTGTGTGCATGCAATCTCTTGAAAGCCAGGTTGTAAGCCCGAGTTTTTGGAGATTCAGAAATTGCGGGAGCTGGTTGCCTAAAATTTCAGGAGCTTCTGATAGAACCTTGACCGAGAGAGAGAGACAAATAAAATGAAAAAATCCATTTAGTAAGTGGAGCACCAACATCTGACGTGGCCAAAGTAAGTTACAAAATTAGGCTTAGAATCATCAACTAGACAATCTCATGTCTTTATAATTTATAGTCGGTTGCTTCTCAACATAACTATAAAGCATGCATTGACGAAAACTAAATTTGAAGTGGAGATAATGAAAACCCGTGTACTGTGGTAATCACAAACAAACAATACTAGTTTTTTTTTCATTACAAAGGTTATTGGATCTGCACATCGGAAGCTCTTCTAAGAATTTCTCAAAGTTGCAGTTTGTATATCCATGTTGATTCTTGTTGATAGAAACAATTTAAAATTAAAACTATTAACACGTTAAGCAGTTCATTATTGTTAGGAAAACACCCACATATTTAGCAAGACCAAACCAAATAACTTAATGAACAAATATTAACACATAAAATTAAATAGAAATTATTCAAAGTAATATATCTAAATAGTTTGAAGTATGGTTCCAACACCTCCCTTTATTTAAATATCATATAATTATCTCTTATATCATTACTGTTTACATTATATATCACTACATCTAACATCTTCAGAATTAACATCTTGCATCAGCAGAACATAACCTTTCATCATTGTCATAAGTGTCAACAATATTAGGTTGTTTTTTTTTTACCAAGCATTGAACCATCAACATCATATAAAAACATCATTAACACCTCTTTCATTTGAAACAAATTATTAAACACGTAACTTCGTGATACCAAATTTTGATTTTTTATAAAAAAAGATCCATAATTTCACTCAAAACATAAAGAAACAGATGTCTTTTTTTTCTTCTCTATGCTATTTTTAGAACTGCTCCGTTGAAATCACTGGCGTTGCCGCGTTGGAACATCATGTCAGTTGTAAAGTTTAGATGCCAAAACACATTCTTGATTTAATCTACTACATTCAGCTTCAGAATCAGTAAGATTAGTTAATAGAGTCATAAATTCACTTGAATACCTTTTTCACCTCATTACGATTAACAAACACAATTTTGAAGATAAGAAAAGAGTAAGCAAGTTATCAAAATCAATAATAACTGAGCAAGTCCTTTTAGTTTTCACTTGATCCATTGGAACACTCCCGATCAAGGGAGGATACAAAGACTTACCAAAAAAAACTTTAACCCATGAATAAATTAAGACTTTTGAATCATACACCACCGGAAAAGAAAAAGATCTTTCAGGCTTGTTGTTAGAAAGACCATAATTTTTTTTCCATAGGTAAACTTCCATTAGACGTTCTTCTCATCGCCACTAAACTTTACCTTGTCGCAGTATTGAAAATCAGCCAAATATATACTTCAATTAAATTCGGGAAGTATTCAAATTATATGGCGCAAGCGGAAGCTGACGAAATAAATAGGAAAACTTAAAGAATCTATTCCAAAACCAATAACACAACTTCAATCTAGGAGCTAATCTAGGAGCTTGAACAAATAAAACAAGTAGCTCTAATCCAAGAGCTTAAACAAGATGAAGATTAGTCTATATATCCTCGCAACAAACCTAAAATCCATACTGAACAACACATCTTTTCTAATGTGGTGTCATTCTAATATAATTACTTATCCAAACTAACACAATACCTGATTTTATTGAACTCTCATACATTTTTTTTTTATAAAGATCACAACTGCCATTCCAGTGCAAAATAAAATAATTAAACTTAATATCCTCATAAGATACTACAATATGGCTTGGCTTGGCTAGTTCATCAAGATACTCTAATATTGCCCTGGTCCATCCCACACGAAAAAGGATAAGGGTGTAGTTCTTTACGCAATCTCAGTTCTCGAAATAACCCCCACGAGAAAAGGTTTCCATATCTCCATTGTCAATAACAAAGTTACAAACTTTCTCAAGAAAGAATACTTTTGAATGTAAATAATTTCTTCCATTATGATTCTATACAATATGGTATATCTAGTTCTCCAGCATAACAACGGTCGACATTTCTTTTGTCTTCACGTATCTTTGGGTCTGTATCACTATAAACTTCATCTTCGACCAATCCCATTGTTCATCGTTTTGGAATATTCATCAGAGTGATGTCCTAAACTCTTAGCATTCCACGATGATAACATTTGTCTCCCGAAAGTTTGACATAAGGATTGTTACTATTCTTTATAGTTAAAGTGTTAGTTGTGACAACCTTTTGTAATGGTGCATGTTGAAAAGTGAGTGGTGTTAGCGGGGATTCTGTTTGTGACTAATATGATGATTTGAATGTTGCAGATTGTGCTGCCATTTTCGGGTGTCCTTTAGCTAGTTTTCCTATGAGATATTTGGGCATCCCACTGGGTAGCAAGACAAAGGCTATAAGTGTTTGGGATATTATCATTAAAATTTTCCATAAGAAACTTAGTATATGGCAGAGGAGATATCTTTCAAAGCGGGGTCAATTAATGGTGATCAAGCATGTCATTTGTAGCTTACCAGTATACTACTTATCCTTATTACACATTCCAGTTACAGTTGAGAAGCAGTTAGACAAGATAATGAGGAAATTTATATGGGGTTCTACTTATCAAAAAGGAAAAGAAGTTAGGTACGTTGGGAGAGAGTTTGTCTGCCAAAAGAGAGAGGTGGTATTGGTGTCAGGAAGTTAAGGTTGATGAACAAATCCCTTCATTCAAAGTGGATTTGGAGATTTGGCACCGAGGAAAAAGCACTGTGGAGGAGAGTGATCCACGAGAAGTTTGGTGGAAATCCTAAAGCTTATTACCCGAACACTAATACATAAGCAATGGGTAGAAGTTTATGAGCTGGTATCTTAATACCAAGTTTGTGGTGGAGCAAAATGCAAGAATCATATAAACAGTGGTGATAAGTGTTTATTTTGGAAAGATTGCTGGTTGAATGGACAGTCTCCTAAAGCATTATTCTCATCTTTGTACAAACTCAGTGGCAGACAATATGCAACATGTCAAGAAATGCTAGATTCTGGTGTGCAGGGTAGTTAGAATTTTGTATTTAGAAGGTTGCTGAAAGATGAAAAAATTGAGGAGGTAGCTCACCGTGGATGCCCCCAAACCCGATAGAGTCTATAAGACCTTGATTATATCTAAAAAGGCCCACTAAAAGGAAAGTCAAGGTATTTGGACTAAGAAGTCAAAAAAGGGGTTTAGGATAAGGAAGAGTAATTATGTAAATAAAGAGAGGAAGGTCATATGTCAACTTAGGATGAGAGAAAAAGTCTTATAAATAATCCTTTAATAAGCCCATTTGGGGGCAAGTTTAGGGGAGATTAGTGAGAGATTATTCCTAAAGGAGAGAGAGAGAGAGAGAAATAAACCTCTGTAACTCAGACCAGACTTCCATATTCACCCATTTACATTTGGCGACCACAGTGGGAGTCCGATTTCGAGTCCATCGGAATGCACTCTGCTCAGGATGTCTCAATCGCTTCTAGAAGGCACATTGAGCGAGTCGCAGAACCAGATGGAGGATACGTGTTGGTGGAGCATAACCCGCTTCTGAAGAGGCGAGGGGGAATGAAAGAGTCTCAGTGGGGATTCCGAGCACACACGCAGCGCGACCAGAAGGCAACAAAGGAGTTGGCGCGTCGACCTACAACGAGGCGCGAAACCTGAGTTTAGAAGACATACGGTTCGAATTCTGAACTTCTTCCGGTGAGGAGTATCCCATAGGAGAGGGATATTCCGGATAAGGAGGTTGGTGTGGACGAGATAGAGATGCGCCTCATGTTCTTGATTCTCCAGGGGGTTTCTCTCGATCGAGTAGCAAAGTTGTATTGTTGGTCATGCTTCTGTTCAGGTTGTCTTAAGAGTCCAAACCCTGGAGTTTCTGGCTGGCTGCAGTGGTAACTCTGGAAGTCCCTATGTCACGTCGTCATTGTCTTGGTGATGATGGGGTTGTCCGTCTCTTTAGTGTTTTTTGATAAATCTCATGTTGCCTCGGGTACTATAAGCCTCTTCACTCCTTAGGGGTGTATCCCTTTATGATAGTTCAGGTTCGGTTGCGGCGTCGTGACTTGCGGTGCCATAACTTGTGGCATTATGACTTGTGTTGCGATCGACTCATGTTGTCACCCGGAGTCCTCGAAGCTGAGTCTGAAGTTGCGTGATTTTGGTGTGTTATCTCTGTAGCTGGGTTCCTCTTCTTACCCCCTTTCGTTGATGGCTCACATGGATAGTAAGTTGTTGTTGTATTGTTTGTTGATTAATTAATCCTCTTTCACCGTCGGTATTGTGATCCTCTTCGCTTCTTAGGGGTTTGGCCCTCTCCAGCATTGCAGGTGCAGTCATGGCGTATCTTTTGCAGCTTCATGGAGGGCTCGGTATAGATAGGGATCATTCTGTTGGTGCATATAGTTTTGTTACGTTCGGGTCCTGACAGTCGAGGGCTTGAATCCTATTCTGATACGAAAGAGTACTTGCGGTAGAACGCATTCACCATCTTGCTCCATATACCCATGATGCTCGGGCAAGGTTGTTGTACCAAGTACAGGTTTTGCCAATGAGGGGCTTCGAGGATTCTCCGAGTCTCATCACGTTGTGGTATTCGTGTTCCCCTCTTGGGAAGAAGGATCCACTACGCTTTGTATGGGTAGTGTTGTTTCCTTTCCTCAGCTTCGCAGTAGTCTGGGTCATGATTTTTGTTGTTGAGGCCCTGTTGGAGTAAGGGTCGCCTCATCATCCTAGATGTGGATCACAACGGTGTTCGTACTAGTAGCAGTTCTGGGAGTTCCTTTGGCTTGTGAACCTGGTGATGGCTTCGCAATTAGAGTTTTGAGATGAGCCAAGACTTCAACTTGGGTCTTGATCCGTCTTTCTGGAAGATCATCTCGACACTTGGCTAGTTCCTCCAGGGTTAGTGTCTTTGTCACTTCGTCTTGCTTTGGTTTATTTCTCTCTCTCTCCTTTAGGAATAATCTCTCATTAATCTCCCCAAAACTTGCCCCCCAATGGGCTCATTATGGGACTATTATAAGACTTTCTCTCTCATCCTAAGTTGACATGTGTCCTTCCTCTCTTTATTTACATAATTTCCCTTCCTTATCCTAAACCCCTTTTTTGACGATTTTTTCTGTGTAACTTGAAAAAATTGAGGATTTTTCATACAAATCATAGTTTTTAGTAAACTAAGCTCCTCATTGGAGAATCATTCGATTATGTTTGACCAACCATCTTTGTATTATAAGTTAATCAACAAACCAAGTTTCAAAATTTGAATTTCGAAGTTGTTAAAGTTTAATGTTTTTGGATTTTAGAGATGAAGAAATGAAATAGAGAGAAAAAGATTGTTTGTTGTTAATGATATAGAGAAGAGGGTTTTAGTTTGGTGTTTTTTTATTAGTTTTATAGTAACATTAGTAGTAAAATTAGTATTCCCAATTTTGAAGTTGTTAAAGTTGGATTTTTTTTTTTATTTTAGATATGAAGAAATGAAGTAGAGAGAAGAAGAGTGTTTGTTGATAATGATATATAGAAGAAGGTATTTGTTTAGGTGTTTTTTGATTAGTTATGTAGTTAAATTAGTAGTGAGATTAGTGTAGGGACTTTTTAGTATTTGCACGGAATTTTAGCACCCCTTGGAATATTTCAAGCACACCTCGCCCCTACTAAAAAAATCCTCGCCCTTAAAATAGCAGAAAATTTAGAACAAAAACAATTTGATTTAAAAAGAATCTTTTTCTTTTTCTTTTGGGCTTTCAATAGTCATTATGCAATTGCACCGTCAACTATAGCACGTTTTTTCGATTTATTAAGTTGAAAAATAACTACTTAAATTCTTACCAAACTTTTTACTTTTGACTTCTTCCGGAAGCTACAAATGAACCTAAACATTTCTTTTCAATTTAATTTCTTCTTCTAGTGCAGCATTGAATGGTAGATTAGAAATGAAGATGGAGAAGGGAAGTTGACACCAAACTACAAATAAAGCTTAGTTGTGCACCATGAACTGCAAATTTGTTCTTTCATCTTCTGTTAACTTGTTATAATGGATCCACCATGGTCACCTACACCACTACCACCATCCACTCCACCGTTTCTTACATACTCACCGCGCCATGAACAAACTTATTGCGGATTCTTGCCTGTATGGTAAGTTATAAGATACTTCTTACTTTACTCTTACCATACTACATAATCTCTACTCTCAACTCTCTAGCTATAGCTATCTAATAATATTTTGCTCTAAACTACAGCTTGTGGTTCTTTTGCTGCTGTGGTTTATTTAGAAGCTGTCCACCATTGTTTGAACGGCCAGATCACCCTACCCTTTATTGAACCAGCCCACGTACGGTACTCCAGTTTAGGTTCCCTCTGTTGCTTGGGGTTGGTTTTCTGTTTTGCTTTTTACATTCAGTTCTCAAACTTCTGTAACATATCTAAAGGCCTACACTAGTGGGGATATATACTTTCTGCATCTTCCGAAAGAATCACCGTAAATGTACTCTATTATGTGTGTTGATTGTATCGGCTAATCCATGATGCTGGAATTGTACATGTTCCTTTTGTAAAATCCGTACAATCTGGTTTATTTATTTTTGAACCATTTCTTGGCTTGTGTTTGTTATACTTGCACTGCTAACATCTGCTCTATATTGTATCAGTAGAACTACTACAAGTTTATCGAAGCATCTCAAGCGATAGAGTAATCACTTTACTTTCTTAATTTTCCGTGAGAGATGCTATTGTAGACCGGAAACTAGTATATGCGACTATCACCCAAGGATTAAGATATCTCGACTCTTGAGCTGTTGTACAAATGCAAAGGGAACCGCAATACTACACATGAGAAATGTTTTCCACTACACTTTAAACAAAAAATCCCAGATAGGTTGTTCACCAGGCCCAGTGAGCCCATTATGTAAGAATCTACTCCACCAAGTTTAACAAGTTGTTTGTTTTTTACAACTCAACTTCCTTATCTGGAATCTAGATTTGACTCTGGATACTGGATCTGACTAATTACATCTGAATCTGACTTAATACTTCAAACAAAAAAGCTAGGAAACGCGCTTTAAGCTCGCGCTTTTAGCGTGCAGCGTGAACAGTACCCGTAAAAGTATCGATTGGGGCATACCAATGCTAATTGGGCCTTCCCCCTGCTAGCTTGGGGCCGCCATTTACCCGCCCCAATTGGCGTGCATCCGGCGCGAGCACGCCTATAGCGTGCCGCCTATCACGATTGTCAAACAAACTTGTTCTTTCATTTTCTTGTAACGTTTTATCTGACATAGATGGATCCACCATGGTCACCTACACCAATACCACCATCCATTCTAGATGCACTGTTTCTTACACCGGCACCGATCCATGGACATATGTATTTATACGTCTCTATAAGAGGAGAGCCAGCATGTATTCTAACTGCTATTGGTGTGGTGGGTATAGCATTTTGCTTCATTTAAATTCTTGACACCTGAATTTCTTGCCCCTGTGATGGTTCCAAACTCCCAACCATTGCTAGATTTAAAATGAGCCAAAAGAGCAGTTGGATCAATATTTTTAGGCTATGCACAAGAAAAGTCAGGCAACCATTTGTCCCTACCAAACTTTAATGTCACAGGCATTGCCAATCTCCCAACCATGGCTGTCTCTTATGAAGTCTAAGCCCTTGCATAGACTAGTCCACATTCAAATTAATCAGCTCTGGTGTAAGATCATTAAATGTAAATACAACCGCACAATCTTATTTATCAAATTTTGGACCATTTCATGGTTTGTACACAAGGGTGCTTTATATTGTACATTGACACGAAGCGATGAGTCGATGACCATGTATTCACGTTTACAATTCAATCTACAGTCATGTCAAGATAATTGTAACATCCACAATTATAAAGTCGAAATTTACATGCATAATTTATCAGTCAAAGGATTTTGCTACAAGGCCGACTAATATCACTATGGAAGAATGCAACATTGCACCAACCATTTGCAACACCCATTTAAGGAGGGAAGAGCCGTAGATTATGAATTAACAGTGGACTGATTTTGATCGACTAAGCCTACACACCAAAACAAGAGGAGTGGTTACAAAACAGATTACACTCAGTTTATTCCATTGAACTGAAAGTGTTGGAAATTGGACTTGGGATGGCCACTCAAGTCCATATCCAAGATGAATAGAAATTGTGATATAAGGGAAAAGTTTAGTCCCACATTGTGTAAAAGCTAGAGGAGTCTCTAGTTTATAAGCTATTGAGAGATAATAGCTTATGAGTAAAAGGTTAAAGGGGCACCCTAACCTTAGTGCACTGCACCAAAGCACCACACCACGAGCCTTTGATTTTACACTATGGGAATCAATTTGGACGGTCATGATTTAATCTGAAATGATCACTTGATTAAGTCCTTATCCAAGAGGTGTGATCCAACGGACAGGATCTCTCCATTTGAATTGGTGACTGTTTGGAAGAGTCGTATAGTTTGAAATGGTGTCTGTTGGGAACAGACTTAAATTTTGAATTAGTAACGGTTGGCAACTGTTGCAACCGTTAACTGGTGTCTCAATACATTTCTTAAATTTTTCTGTTTGAGTTTGACACAGAAAAATTATTACATCTTCTTTGAGATTTTGAGAGTCTGTAAAAGAGAGTTGTGCTACATTAATCCGCGTTCGTTTTTGGCAATCATCGAAGTGCTGCGAAGATTTCCAAAGGTATTGTTGAATGCTGGAGACGTATGCCATAGAACTGCAAACAGCATATAGTGCAGGGCATTAAACGTCTTAAGTATAGAGATCACTCGCCTCAATACATTTCTGTTTTGTTTTTGTTATTCTCGTTTTTCTTCTTCTCTAATTTCTGCAAAGTTGATCTTTACATAGTTTGTAAAGATTGTGTTTTACTTACTCTGATTTGGAATCAGAAAGTTTGTGAAACTGTGAATACGATTTGAGTCGTATTTGTGAATCGGTAACAAGATTTTTCAACAGAAAGTGATTCTAAATTATAACCAGAGCAAATGGACTAACAGAAAAGCGAGAACTCGTGCTAATCAATTATGTGCCGATGAGATAAATACGATAGCAAGTAAATGTATTTAGCTGAGCAAATTAATCACATGTTATATTGCAGCACTAGAGCTTCTTTTAACTTGGAAACTTGTTTTAACACGGGGTTGGAAACATTTACAATCCGATTTGATTATTTTAAAGATAACCAGTAAATTTAAACTAGAGGATAACTGAATCCAGATATTTTTATATGAAAATCAATACATTACAACATTTTGATTTCAGAAAAATCTCAACAATTCTCTTAAAATTTGGTCTTGTTCATTACACATCAGCTGTAAGCATTCCACGGAGAACCAAGATCTGATCCATCATCGCTGGGATTTTTGACACTTATGTCTGATTCCGAGTTAACTCTGAGTCCTTTCTCCAAGAGTGGAAAAGAAAGTTCAATAAACACTAGAAAAAACTCACTTAATTCGATAGATATGTGATTTAGTTTTAAAAAAAAATAGGGGAAAGAAGAACATTATACCGGCATTTTTGGGATAGCCTTAACCATCCTCCGCCGGATATGTTTACGCATTCAAATGCACAAACATTCGGAGGAAACACCTAATAAAAGGAAACAAAGATTGAGTCAATACTATATATCCAACAGATAAATAAATCATCATTGTAGAAGACAAAGATTAATAAAACAGCAAATGACATGATCATCTGGATAGATCTGTTGTGAACTTAAACTTACTTCTAAGTGAGAGGAGATATTATAATGTGGTTGAGGGGTGGTTGATGATGAACAATGAAGAACTGATTTTGGTGGTAACTGGTTTCTCCATCGATTCAGGTCACCATCACCTTCCATTGATATAGCTTGAGGGGATCTAATTAGAGCTTCAAGCTTCTCTGATTCCTAGCAAAGTGAAAGAGGGGTTCCAGGAAGATAGAGAAATATTTTTAAGAAGCAGAAGACTCAAAAGAAGAGAGGGTTTTAAAGGAGAGATCAGAGAAGTAGTCAAGAGATTCAGCTGCAGCACTGCCCACTGTCATGACTAGTGCATATATATGTACTATCTTAACAGCAGACTATGATTCGCATTTGACCAATAATGGAGTGTTGACTGTAGACTAGTCCTGCCTGCTACAATCTAGAGATTCGGTTTTAAGCCCTTTCCCAATTAAATCAAGGGATAGTTTTCGTTTAAACCATGGAGCTGTGGCCTAACACCGTAACCAAAAGCATGGTTACGGATTAGTTAGGAGGGAATGTTGAACCAAAAAAAGATAGAATGCATGCCAATGACACTATGAGCTATAGAGCATGAGAAGAGATAGCTAAGAGCAAGCACTATGGTGTACCTTTTCGATGAATAGTAGGTCAAAAGACTTTAAACTTGTGTAAAAGTTATGTCACAACTTAAAACTTGTTTCAGATGTGTGACAAGTTTTAAGTCGTTTTTAAGGGTCGTACACTCAGTGTACGCACCCTGCGCCCTTTCAATGTACGCCTGCGGCCACCCAGTGTCCGCCCAATATTTAGCGCTCACTGAGTGTCCGCCCCTCAAATATATTTTTTTTGCTTGACTTTCTTTCCTCACACCACTCTTACACCCCATCTAAACCACTTATTCAGGTCGATCACCGAATCCTTTCATAGCGCCTACAAAATCAGGAGTTTGTTGAAAATATCCAACATTTCACAAATTTTTCACTCTAACCCTCATTCAAAGTCTTTCATTTCGGTTTAATATGGTTAAGAATTTTACTACGGAGGAAGATATTGCTCTTACAAATGCTTATATAATCAGCACGGTGTAATTTAGATTTTATTTTATCACCACAATGTAACTCAATTTATTTTTTATGCAAATATGATTGAGTTGTTACAAATACTTATATAATCATCACGATGTAATTTAGATTTTATTTTATCACCACAGTGTAACTCAATTTATTTTTAATGCAAGTATGATTGAGTGTAACAACTTGAAAATTGCATTTTGGGTGAAAACTATTGGGTGTGAGTATATTTGCAAAGTGTGAAAAATGATGTATTTATGGTCAAGGTCAAACCTTGACTGGGGGCGGACACTAAGTGGCCGCCCCCAAAAATTGGGCGGCCATTGAATGGCCGCCTCTCAACCATAATAGTTGCACTTTGTCTTAGGTTTTTTTAACCTAAGATGTGATTTAAAAACACAAAAAATAGCACCATAGTGCTTGCTCCAAGGATAGCAGTATTTCATTTGAGATCTCTCCGAATAATTGGAGGATCATGTTCATGGAGATAGACAACTAAAATATGTACCAAAGAGAAATTACGGCTACAAAGGACACTTACCATGAAAATATTTACTAACAACATACAAATAGCTAGCCCTCAAATTGACCAGGTTTTTATTAGAGAAATTCAATATTTGGTCCTAAAACCCGCTACCCACTTAGGCTACGGTCCTTTCGGAAATCAGATTCAATCGGAGGTCCAAAATACTTTTAATTACCCGTCTACCCCTGGTGTTCGCACGTGCGGGCGATAGTTTAAGCTAATATTTTTTTCTCTTTCCACTTAAACACAATCCCTGATTCTCTCGTGTTTCTTCATCTGGATGTTGCAGTGGAGTTTGTTATCACGGTGGTGGTGAAGATCCAAGCATGAAAATTGTCGATGCGTAGCAGGAAGTGAGTGGGTAGTACATATCAATGATCCTTATATTGATCTATATTTTAAAAATCTGTGCATAATTAGGGTTTCCGCTTCCTTGGGTTCCCTCCTATTTTCTTGTTCAAAACCTTGATAAAAAAATCACAGAGTTCTAAATCCCTGTTCTCTTCTTCAGGTTCCCTCCTCCTTTCTAGTTCAAAACCTTGATAAACAATCACAGAGTTTTAAATCACTGTTCTCTTCCTCATTTTACATCATTAATGGACTGTATAAATGGTTTAGATCTTATTGTATAGTGATTTATACTATTTTTAATGGGAATATTAATTTGCATTGATGTTGATAACCTACAATTGGTATTTACTGTCATATAACTACAGTACATATTTGAAGGAAAATGGATTTTGTTGTAAAGTGAAAATATTCATTTTTCATTGGTTTTTGTAACCTATAACTACAATTGATATTTATTGTGTGATCTAACAGTTCACATTTGGTTGTACTAAACTCAACTGTTTTTGCTAACAATACATATTTGATTGTACTGACCGAAATGGTGTGTTTCTATAGTATCAGTTGTCGGTACATATTTGGCTGTATTGATGTTACTGCGATACATATTTGGATGTACGATAACACTACAGTACATATTTAGTTGTATTGATAGAAATTGTGTGGTTTTTTATGGTGTCAACTACCAGTACATATTTGGTTGTACATATTAAAACTGCCAGTACATATTCGGTTGTACTGATAGAAACTGGGTGGTTTTTGCCAGTGTTATCTGCAGTACATGTTTGGTATGTACTGATAGAAAGTGGTGGTTTTTTCCAATGTCAATTGCAGTACATATTTGGTTGTACTGTTAAAAAAAGCAGTCCATGTTTGGCTAAACTGACAGGAACTGAGTGACTTATGAAATTGTCAACTACCAGTACATATTTGATTGTACCGATGAAAACTGTAGTAGATATTTGGAAGTACAAAAGAAAATTGTGTGGTTGCAAATACACATTTGGTTGTTTTGATAAAAACTACGGTACATATCCAGCTGTACTGATAGAATATCCGACTGTACTGATATAAACTAGGTGTTTTTGACCGTGGCAACTGCCACCACATATTTGCATGTTTGATTGAAGTTCCTAGTGGTGGTGGTGGCGGCGGTGGCGGCAGGATACACGAAAACGTGGACATATGTGATTAAAGTACGACAGTGAAAGATAACCATATATAGTGATAATTTAGAAGAATGCATCATTGAAGAATCTCATTCTCATCGATTGTCGGCAAAAACCTCGTTATTTCTTATTCTTTCTAGCTCAGTCAGTTGAGAATGAAAAATTTATTAAAGAACTTGATAAAGTAGAGTTATGTAGACCATTTAACCTTCTTCATTACATTTTCCAAATGTTTTCGAAAGAAAAGAAAAAGGTTTGCATACGTGACGTTAAAAAAAAGAAAAAAAAACTTGTACTGTATACACCTCAATTACATAGACCATTTACTTGCTGTATCAAAACAAGAGAACATTCATCAGAACTTGATTTCTAGAGAACAATTGAACATCGTCGTGACAACAAATTAAACCCATCACCTCCACACTTTTTCAAAAAAACATAGCTGCAGTAGTACTTAGGTTTATTTAGACTCGTTTTGTTCTGTACACACATGGTATTTAAATTGTTAACAGAATCATGGAGAGGACACTCCTTCCTACCGTTGGAACTTCTTCAGGCTTCTTATCACACAAAGCAACACGAACAAGGGCGTTCGAAGAATTACCAGTGACCTGCAAATGAAGTTAGGAATCATTTCACTTAGAAGATTACATATTATGATTCTCGCAAGTGAACTAATTCACATCAATGGAGTAGAGCTTACCTACCATTTCAGTTACAGGTCATCCGCAAGATCATCATTTGAGTTCTCAGCATCTTCTGAAAACTTTTCATCCGTGGACTGAGTCCTCGACAACGAAGTCATGAAAAGTTTTGAGTTTCTCCGGCTTATTAGATATCAGTTTGCCGCCAAATTTCCACAAACTACTCCCACCACTATACGATTTAGGTGCAAGAAAACTATCCTTCCATATTTCCCTCCCTACAAGTTCAACGAAAAATCCGAAACTCAACATGTCAACCGTAAGCTGAGTACAAATAATAACCAACCCGGCAACCCGAAAAATACATACAGTTCAGTGCACCAAAATTAGCAGCAGAGACAGCATAGGCTATAGGGAAACTGCCCCTAGATGCTGACCTACCAAGCCTATCCCCCACCATAAAACACACATACAACACACCATATGGGACAAAAATGTAAATTACAATAGGTTTCTTTGGAGAAATGAAAAATCAGAAGACACTACTTGATTTGGTTCCAAGAAACAAAAAAAAAAAAAAAACACAATCCCTCAAATTTTTCTAACCACAAGGAAATGAAACTAAAACAAACACACTTAAAACAATCAACTAACCGTTTGTACCAGTACAACAATATATGTACTGGCAGCTGACACAAACCAAACAACCCATATTGTGACAGTAAAACCAAATATGTACTGCTGTTTGTATCAGTACAATAATATATGAACTGGCAGCTGACACTAATCCAAACCACCCAGACTATGTCAGTACAACTAAATATGTATTGTCTATTGTACCAGTACAACAATATATGTACTGGAGCTGACACTAACCCAAACCACCCAGATTGTGCCAGTACAACCAAATATGTACTGTCGTTTGCATCAGTACAACAATATATGTACTAGCAGCTGACACTAACCCAAACCACCTAGATTGTGCCAGTACAACCAAATATGTAGTGTCGTTTGTATCAGTACAACAATATATGTATTGTGAACCCCAATACATATGATGGATATGGGAATTTTTACGATACCTAATGGTAGCTTTTGACAGTCCCGAAATGATGCTCGAAACAGAATAGATGAGCGCCTTAGCAACACTAATTAGCTAATTAATTCTTATATCATTGGCATAATTGTTTACTCTCAGTTCATGAAAACTTGAAAGCAGGTTTTACCGACTGCAAGATTCCCTAGATAGATAAAAATGTCTCATATCATGAGTAGAGGAGACAGTTCAGATTAGAAAACTTTCCATTCTTCTTTCAACTATTATAGTTTTCCAAAGTTGTCATATTTGATATTTCAATAAGCGGGAGCAGAAAATCACAAACGTGTAAAATAGAAAGCAAAAAACCAGATGCAGATGTGATTGTTTTACTGACCCATTTCATGATTTATTTGAAGCATTGAGATTTACCTCCATCAAATTGCTATGACATTGCTCAGGTATGCGGGGTTGCAAGCAAGACAAAACTTTACCTCCACGTCTTAAACATCTTCGGTCCTTGTATGCACCTCCTGCTCCTTTTGTCTGTATTCCGAGAACTTGACCATCTGCGGTGCTCAGCAGACCTATAAAATTCTCCATAGTATAAAGATAACACATCTGCCATTGCTTTACTCTCGACAAATCTCTTCACCATAGTAGAAAGATAAACGTCCATAGTTTTTACGATATCTATGGACGTCTTCCTTCCTACTGCTGCTAATTTTGCTAATTAATTTCTATATCACTGCATTTCTAGATATGGATATTTCAGATCATTATGATAGGGACTATACCCTAATTAGCTGCACAATTTCTCTGTCATGAAAAATCCCATAAATGTCATAAACTAAGCAAACCAAAAATCAAAATCAGACATGCATGATGGTAGTTTAGAGTATACTAATCATGAATCTCTATCAATTTTAAGATCCAAAGATGAAAGTGGGAAATTTGCCGAAGAAAATACCTTATTTTGGTGATATTTTAAAGAAATTTTAGTTCCAGAACGATCTCAACTCTGATTTCGAATCAACTGTACAAGTTTAAAAGAAGTGAAATATAGAAACTAGATGACCGCTACCACGGTGGGAGTGGGCCAACCGACCGAAGAAATCAACACAACCGACAAAGAATTTGTAAAGCAAAAAAAAATGTAAGCACCGGTGGATAATGTAATTTCATGTTCAGTCATTGAATCTTGTCTTGCTCTGTATTGAGCACAACGAAGTTATGATTGCCTTTCTTTTTCTTGTTGGGCAGCAATCCTTGGACTTTGACGTGGTGGACATCTTGACGCGTTATCTTGTAATGGATCCATCTACAAATTTGAATATAATAAACTCATTGAAAAGAATAATACTCAGGTAAGTTCAATATTCCAGTAGTGCGACCTCCGACCAAAAGAAAGAACCCAACGAGTTTCAATCAGGGATATAAGAAAGAATACTTACATCGTTGCTAATTAGTAATTAAAGTGTAGCTAAACCCAAGAGCATGTGATACACAGTTTCACCTGCCAAACCAAGAGGCTAAGAAGTTCAAGTCTCTGTCAAAATCTTAGCAAAGTTAAGCACTAAAAGAGCACATGAATACCAATTATGTTCTATTGACATTACAAAATTGCAAAAAGAAACGTGAAACCACCTAGGCTGCACATTAGATAAGTAAGTTGGCATAGTACTGGACCTTGCACCTAGAAGATTTGAAACAGAGCAAGAAGAATGCCTGCTTAAATGATAAATCTTAATCAACCTGTACCACTATTGAGTTGTCAAAATGGAAGTTTAGGTCAAAGAAGAAACCTGCACTAGGGTACCAAGTGTTGTGCTCACATGAAACTGTCATTTTTGGAGGAATATACAAGTTGGAGATCCCTTTAGTTCTGTACGTCTCTATCTTTGTTTTCTTTATAGGCCGTCTTTTGGACGACAATTTATACTATAAGTCTCCTTGAAATACACAAAAGGCTTACCTTGCAGATGGCAAACCAAAATTGTTCCCTTACGTTTCTTAAAGGCAAACATTTGGCTGCTTGTAACTTGAACATACAGGTTTAAGAGAAGATCAAACCGTAATAATCTCTGAGCAGACCTTCTCGTGAAATAGGACACTGTGCATACCAAGATAGCACCTGCAATAACCTACAACAAAAACACCGGAAA
>JAJJMA010297406.1:0-27789 GCA_023529015.1 Papaver nudicaule
GCAGTGCCGCTGTACTTCACAATGCAAGCACAAGATTTTGTGACGGTGCTCGTTTTGGACTTGGAGCAGAGGTATGGTTCATCATCCATGGGTCTAGCCTTGAGCGTTAGTTAAGGTTCAATTTTGATTTTCTATGAAGATTATTGATTGCTGTATGATGTTTGGATAGGTTGGAATAAGTACAAGCAGGATTCATGCACGAGGTCCTGTAGGTGTTCAAGGACTTCTTACTACAAGATGGTATGTCGATGAAAATTTTAAATTGTCCTACTTGGATAATATTAACATTTTTCTTATTTTGGTTGGTTTTGTACTTTACATGTATATTTTACCATCTTTTGTTTTCTTTTTCGTGATGCAGGATTCTCAGAGGCACTGGACAAGTTGTAGATGGTGATAAAGGGGTCATTTACACCCATAAAAATCTTCCTTTGAAGGCATAGAGTGTTTCGTGCGTGTGTGCGGGGTTATTCTCTAGCGAGGGGGATATCTTTTTAGAAACAATAAGCCCCCCCTGTTCCCCCCATTTCATATTATTATCTACATCTATTCATCTGTCAAGCTTTTTATTTTTTTGCTTCGTGTCTTTGTATGGTGATGTAGTTTTATGCACTATTTGCTACAGATAAAAGAGAGAATGGGTAACGCTTTCCTATACTTTTTAAAATTTCATTTTTTCTGTCCTCAGAAATGAGTTCATGGCAACCGCACTCAAGGTTCCACATGCAGAATCAACTCTCAACAGTTCAGAGCTTTTTAAGTACACTGTAACCTTCTATGACTTTATTTTAGTTGAATGAAATTTATCCATTGGAGCTCATTTGCTTGTCTCTACTTTTGCCACTTCTGTGTACGATCTACTGTGTATGTGCTTACATTTTCAAGCCAGCAAGAGTCTGTTTTTCTTCTCTTTCTTTTTTTCCGCTGTTCAATAACTTTTGTGATTAGGAAATTGTGAAATTTATCTGCCACTTCTGATGGCTTGTTATCTGCAATAGTTAGTTGTTCCTGGTGTTGGAGAAACCCAACAAGGGGAACATAATATTTATTTGAAAGGTTTATTATTCTATTACTGCTCATCAAATGAGCACAATATTTAAGATGTAAGAACCTTACACTTTGGGAGTTGAGGATAGTCGCCCAAAGTTTGACAAGGTTCGAAAATCAAAATTGAAGTAACACAATTTATAACAGGGACAGGACAAAACTCCATTTGAAGTGCTTTTTCTGTAACATTAAGAATTCTATGAGCTTGATAGATCTTTCCATGCCTCTATGTATACCAGATCAAAGAAGGAATCCAGGTACTTTTTATTGCAAAAGATCAGTCATCATATTTCGCCATCCCACAGCTCCTCAAGGCTTTTGTAAGGACTAAGTGATTCATGGATAGCGCGATCTCCTCTTAGAAGCCTTTGCTGCAATAACCACCAACACAATGTGTAACATAACATTAACTAGGTATATTTAATTGAGTGTACCCATAAATTCAGTTGGAAGCTTTAGTTAGACAAGTACCTGGTGAATTTGAGAGAATTTTGAGAAGAGATCAGAGGGGATGCACCAGTCAAATAGACTGAAATTCTCCTTAATCCTAGACTCATTTGTACTCTTGGGAAGAACACTGTGACCGCTTTGTATGCCCCAGCGTAGAGCTACTTGAGCAGGTGATTTGTTAAGCTTCTGGGCAATCTCAACCAATGTCGGGTCCTTCAGTATTTCACCCTTTACCCAGGACCCTGGGGAACCCAATGGCGAGTATGCCTTCATACACACACAAGAAAGTTGACCTATGTTTAGCAACCAATTCTACACTTAAATGGAATTCTGATGAACCCACTGTTTAGTACAGTGGGAGTACAGTGGAAATTCGAACCCGAGAGGGGTAATGTTGGTGGAACTCTAGATCACTCAACAATTTTGTATTGTCAGATGGTTGAATTGCATAAAAAGTAATTGTGAAGTGGATTTGATTACCGAAAGATGAACGCCTGTGGATTTGCATAGATTATGTAATGCAGGTTGCTGCCAGACGGGATGACATTCAACCTGATTCACAGCAGGAGGAACCTTGGCGAAAGTAAGAAGGTCTTGTAGTTTCTTTGTTGAGAAATTGCTCACACCAATAGCGCGTGCCTGACCTGAAGCATACAACCCCTCCATTGCACTCCACGTCTCTGGTAGAATCAATGGAAGCATGTTCTCTGGCTCCCACCCACGAGCACCTGCCTTTGTTCTGAATGGCCAATGGATCTGTGATATACACAGAGTTGAATATCCCAGTCTAGTTTATATGTAAAGGGGAGAAGTTAGAAGAAAGAGACTTTTTTCGTGCAGCAACGGAAAACAAGATAAGCAACTTACAAGATAGAGATCAACATAGTCAAGTTGCAGGTCATTCAACGTTTTGCTTAGCGCCTTTGAGACGTCTTCAGGTGCATGATCACTGCACCTGTACAGAAACAGATCCCACAGAACGATTTAAACCATGTAGCAATGCAAAATCTTTTGTCATGTTAGGGTGTGGCAGTTCTTGAGAATTGCTAGCTCATGAATCAACCCAGAATAATACCCTGATTTGAAGCAGTACAGATAATGAATTCAATCCATTGGCAGAGTTTGTAGATATACCATAGTTTGGATGTGATCCAAAGGTCATTACGCTTCACGACTCCATTAGTAATAAGCTCCTTCAAAGCAGCCCCAATCTGGAAGGCAAATCCTCTTTAACATACATAATCAAAAAGGGTGCTATTATTTGTAGATAGTGTAATTTGTAGAGCACTCGAGAATCAACTGGAGTTATCCGTTTTCAAGCGAAATGCTAAATGAGGGTTGCAAATTACTAAATGCTGGCTTTGATCAACCCATGTACATCTAGAATAAGTTGCTTTTGTTTGATTGTTGTGTTTGAAGTAGACACAAAAGATTTATGAAATGATGGGTAAAATGGAGTTTGATAAAACTGACCTCTTTTTCGTTCTCATACACACGGGCACAATCAATATGCCTGTATCCAGCCTGCAATAGAGAAAAGAGACACCCATAAGTTAAATGTTGACATTCACATCGTTTTGTATGTATTTTGTTGAAGAACAACCTCAATCGAAACCCAGATATCAATCTCGCATTTGAAATGTACATTTGCAGCTATCCTACCCTAGGATGTAATGTTTCCTTCTAGATGATTGAAAGTGCATGATAAAGATAATGATGGGATTAGAATTAACAACCTTGACGGCATTGATGACTGCTTGACCGACTTCACCAGGAGGAGCTGTCCATGTCCCAAGTCCAACGGATGGCAACTTAGCTCCGGTATTTAGTTCGAAATACAAAGGTCCATGTTCACCGGCCATCTTACAGTATCTCGATCTATGTCGCCATTATAACACACACAATTAACAACATTGCTTATGGAAACTTCAATAAATGAATTCTAATGAGCAGTAGTTTGAGTTTTTAATCATAACATGGCTATACAGAACAGTAGTAAGTAAGCGATGTTTATTACATTCTAGTTATCCATTTCATGACCAACTTCAAATCTCTGGAAAAAGAAATGAGAGTAGAAATCCTTGTACCTTTTGTTTGAGAATCTGATGCACAGACAAAACAATTTAGAGAGATAATTTTGGGAAAGAGAAAATGAGAACCTACTTCAATGGCACACCCACATTTTGGGCTCTGGAGAGTCGGGAGAATGACTTATTCCTTCATTCAACAACCTTACTATTTTTGACTTCTTGTCTTAATAACTGTGCCAATAAATACAACTGCATTTTCGGTAAAAACACCATACCTGCTAATAGGGTTACGTGCTCGGGGTTGCACCGGTTCAAGGATGGGATATTTTAATTAGCCTGTTGCGTTGCGGTTCCGAATGACCTGAACATCGTAATATTGCCGATGTCACTATAGTAGAGAGGTAAAATTATTGGATGGTGATGGTACCAGCGATCTGAATTCGAAATTCGTTGATATCAAATACTTCCTCTGTTCCAGATTAATTAAGCTAGTTCAATCTAAAACTTGTCCCATATTAATTGCCTGGCTGAGAGTAGGCTAGCGTCTGTGTTCGGTTAATACTGAGGGTGTTCACATCTGGACGAGGTCCTAGGGTTTTTCTGCTAGGTTTGCAGTTTCCTCGTTAACAAAATTCTGGTGTCTTGCATTACTTTTCCCTTCCGCATTATATTGTCTCTGATCTATATAATTGAAGTAATTGCAAGTTTGTTGATTCATAACCTTTGAGTGAATCCATCTCTGTTGAGATCTACAAGAACTACGTTCTTGTTAGGGTTCGGTTCTCTGAACTATACTCAGGTTGTTGTTTGAATATTGATTTGTGATCGTTCAAACAACCATAATCAACTAGGTTCACGAAAACAAAAAGTTGGTGGTGTATCTCGGTATCCCCTCTTTTTCAGTTGGCGTAATAGGTAGTGAGCATGACAGGCGGTTAAGCTATTCTCACGGAAGTAACCCCATGATTCCACTATCTCCACTTTACCATTTCCGTCCACGACTAACAAGAGATCGGTGTATTTCTGAACATACTATAAATAGATGATACCATCTATTTTCCAAGGAAAACTCACAACACAACACGCAATTCACCAACTTACAAGCTACTACCTACAAGCCATAAGTTCACGTCAAATCCTTGCAAAACTTTAGAGAAAACCAGGCTGTCATGACAACCCTGATTCTTTTAAGTTATTCAGAAACCACAAATAATACCTTTTTCACCAGAAATACCTGATCTCATTCTTTTTATGCTTCCCTCCCTAAGACCAACGTATGTCCTCATCTGTGACCGAAGCAAATCTAGAACAAGCATTGTCTTGGTTTATGCTAGGTTTGTTCGATTTTGACCTCAAGAACTTGAAAGTACTCTTTTGCAGTACATTGTTTTTCACCCTAAAACCGCTGGAACACCATGTAACTTGAGAATAGTGTCAATGAAGACTTTAACAACATTTTGAGATGTATAAGGATGGCTTAATGCAACAAAGTGGATATACTTCGTAAATCGATCTACCATCACCAAAAGGACCTATTTTCCCTCGGATTTAGGTAATCATGTAATGAAGACCATACTCATATGTTTCCAAGCTTGGTCGAGAATCGATAATGGTTGGAGTAAGCCGGCTGGTGACGTATGCTCTACCTTGTGTTACTGGCATATATCGCAATCATGTATAAACTGCAACAATTCTTTTTTGAGACCATGCTAATGGAAGTATGCCTTGGACATCTGATAACTAGCTTGTATTCCTGAATGATCGCCAATCGAAGAAGAATGTAAAGATGCAAGAATTTTCTGCCTGGTATCTTCATGCTTGCAATGTATATTCTACCATGAAGCTTGAGTATGCCCTTTGAGTAAGTATACCCATCAGGGATATCTGGAGAAATCATGAGTTTAGATATCCCATTCTTGTGCATAAAGATTATCTTCATAGCTAGCTTGAACCTCTGCCAACCATGTTGGTTCAACTGCAGTTGAGGAGCAATTGACCCTTGATAAACCATCCGCAACATGATTCTCAGACCCCTATTTGTAGTTAAAAGTTGTAATCACTTCTGTTGAAGCATTGTATGCAATCGTTGTTCCATAAAGTATTTAATACTTTGGTGATCCGCAAAGATTTTAAAATGGATGCCCAACAAATAAGATCTCCACCTCTTTACCGCTAGCACTATCCCAAATAACTCCTTCTCGTAGGTGGATAATGCTTTATACTTCAATCCTATAGCATTGCTAAAGTAAGCAATGGGTCTAGCCACTTGCATGAGAACTTCCCCGACTCTAACATCATTAGCATCAATCTTTACCACAAACTCCTTAGTGAAATATGGTAAAACAAGAACTGAAGTGGTAGTCATCATTTGTTTGAGTTTTTCAAAAGCTTGTTCAGCATTAGTGGACCATATGAAATTGTTCTTCTTCAATAATTCAGTTAAAGGATTGCAAATGAGACCATGACCTTGTACAAACTTGCGGTAGTAACCCGTCAGTTCTAAGAATCCTCGTAATCCCTTTAAGGTTGTAGGATTACGCCACTTGACAATGCATTCAATCCTAGAAGGATCAGCAGCTACTCCCTCTCTGACTATAACATGCCCCACATATTCTATGTGATGTTTCCCAAATGAGCATTTGTTGCGCTTAACTACAAGTTAGTGTTGTTGTAGTATGGACAAGGTAGTATGGAAATATTGGCAATGAGATTGCAAGTCGAGACTATAAGCTAATATATCATCGGGAAAAAAAATATCCTAAGATAAGGCCTAAAAATGTCATCATAAGTCTTTGAAATGTAACTCGAGCATTGGTTAACCCGAATGACATGACCTTAAACTCATAGTGGCCATGGTGAGTGCGGAAAGCTATTTTGTGTATATTCAGGGGATGGACTTGGAACTATTGATGACCAGCACGAAGGTAAACATGAACACCATGCAATGCATCCAATAATTCTATAATGGGTATATGATACTTATCTTTGATGGTAATGGAGTTTAATCTTCGGTAATCAAAGCAAAATCTTCAATCTCCATCATTCTTGTTTCACGGGTGACAAGAACGGACTATGACTTGGTTATATGATGCCGGTCTTCAACATTTCTTGGAGTAAATTTTTGTACATAAGGAACTCGATATGGATTTTGATTAGGAATAATGGAATTGGCTTCTAAGGAAATATGATGATCTTGAACTCTTTCCGGAGGTAGAGTTGTGTTGGTATAAAATCTGCATAGAGACTTTACACCAAACATCCATGAGAAATATTCATACAAATGCTAATTTATGGTGCACAACTTATAACAAGGATGATTACGAGATTAAATAAAAACTGTGTTGAGATTGATTCGTATAAGTATAATCAAGGAACAGATCTTAATTTTCAGAGAACTTATATTCCACTGCTTAATACTACATGGAAAAAATGCTTCAAAGACCTGAGGAGATACTAACCTAATCCCTCTCACACGTCTTAGACTACACAAAAATTCCAACCCCTACAATGGAGTCCGAGCTCGCCTTATAGGCTGAGTCGAAAGTGGATTATAACTAATAAGACAAAGTATACAATCGTGGTGGTGTCAGAGTTTGTCTAGTAGGTCGGTGTCTTTCGGAATGTCTTCGAAGCTCCTTTGCTATCCTCGTAGCTTTGTCTTCGAAACCACTAGTCAGGGATTACGATCTTCAGGTGCCGAGCCTTCATTCTTCGGTATCTTCCTGACTGTTTCCCACTTAGCACACATCTTTCCAAATATTTGATTAAGACAACTCGTTGGTGTAGGAGATCCTCCCTGGTTTGATTCCCTACTTCTATGTTCCTTCCTCGCTATCCTACTCCTTCTTCCTGATCCTGACACGTGTACAGATGGTATTCTACCCTCTACAGTTTACCTCTTTCCTTGTTCGAAGATTGGTGATATTCAAAGAAGGAAAATTCTGGTGCTTCATATTCCTTAACAAGTGTCCAATCTTTAATTCTCCGATTGACACACGTAGCTTTGAATGTTTTTTCAAAACCGTCGCCCCCTCTACCTTCCACCTGCTATGCCGGTCTCGGGTTTATCTTGTTTAAACTTGTCTTCCCCCTTCCTTTACAACTTTACTTCTCTTTCAAAAAAAATCGCCGTCTGCAAGGTTCTTAAGTCTTTCAAACCCCTTTCTGCCGTATTTTCCTTTTATTGCATTCTGAATCATGGTAAGTTCCTTAGTTCCTCTATATCTGCCGCTGCTTCTTAATTCTTACTAACTTTCTTTCCCTTTTGATTTATGCTACTGTGTTCGGGCCCCTAAGAAGATCGTTGCCTCTGATGGAAAAATTGCCCCCGGAAGATGATCGATCCCCAACTTAGTTAAGAGAAAAGGGCTAAAACTTTTGGGTTCAATATGAGTCTCCCCTGTACAGGTTTTGAAAGAAAGGTTAATCTAACTCCTGAACTTGTTCTTAAACATGTTGCAACGAAAGGCGGATTATAGTTTGTGGTGAGCAGTTAGGCGCCGGCCTTTCCATTCCCCTATATAACCATTTGTTTTACAATATCTACTCTCGAATCGTCCCTCCCTGCGGCATAATGCAGCTGAATGGCAACTCTATTCGACTAATTAGCGAGTGGGTGGCTCGCTCGGAAGGTAAGTCGTATTATTACAAGAAGCTTCCAGAGGATTCGAAACCTTCAAGATTTTGGACTGCCGATAATTTCATCAAGTATTATAGAGTCGAAAAGAACTTTCTCAAGAAGGCTACTTCCGGGGAGTGGGGCTCAGAAAGGTGCCTAACGTGGTAGATGTCCTGGACGACGTTGATCCCACCAAGTCTTCTACGAACGGACTTCTTCGCAATTCCAGCGATGACGCATGGTTCTCGAAGCCTGTGCTTATCGAGGGTCATGTTCTCTTTGGTTATGCCGATGAAGAAAAAAGGATTGAACGAACAGACTTCGAAAGCGGACATTTCTTCCCTCTTGTTAAATACTATAAGATGAACTTCTCAAAGGAGGAGTAGAAGAAATCCCAAGAGCCTCGCTTATAAAACGAAGGTATGCTACTTTCCCTTTTATCATCCTTGTTTTTACTGAAATTACTTTCTTACACCATGTTCTTTCTTATAAGGAGCAAGAGAGACTAAATAAACTGCAGAACCAGGAGCGAGGTGAAGATTCGAAGAAAAGAAAGAGATCCTCGAAGCAGGCCAATGCTGAAAAGGGGGCAAGTAGTCAGGTGAAAAACACAACCTGCCTCAGCTATGCTATGGGTATGAATACCCGCCTCTGTTTGTTTCCTCACAAATTGACTACTTTTCAGCTGAATGTGATGATAACTGGTGATGATGGAATAATGGAGTATCGCATTGGGGATCTCAATCGCAAGAAAGTTGCCACTGGAGGGTGGGAAGAAAAAGTATTCCTAAGACAGTTGTTTCGAAAGTGGCTTCTTCGAAAAGGTACCCCACGACAGCTGCCGCCAAAGGGGTAGAAGGTGCTTCGAATGATGTCATCGAGGATGTTGGAGACGAAGAGACCTAGGATGACAAGGATGTCCTTCGTCTTTCGAAAAAGGGGAAGGGAGGTTCTCTCCTCGAACATCCTGCAAAGAGTTCGGCGCCGAAAACCTCTCGTAACGATGTTGACTTGACCAAAAAGCCCACTGCCAAAGGGGTAGAAGGTGCTTCGAATGATGTCATCGAGGATGTTGGAGACGAAGAGACCTAGGATGACGAGGATGTCCTTCGTCTTTCGAAAAAGGGGAAGGGAGGTTCTCTCCTCGAACAGCCTCCAAAGAGTTCGACGCCGAAAACCTCTCGTAACGATGTTGACTTGACCAAAAAACCCACTGCCTCTGCTACCCTTAGTGCCTCAGCTGGTGAATTTGAATCGAGTCTCCCCCGTCCTGGCATGAATTTGGATATATATGGTTCGAATGAGCTTTTAGTTGGCGCTTCCCCATTACGACAACCTTCGCCTTCCTCAAGTGGCCCTTCAGTTCCTATGAGCTTTTCCCATATATCTTACTCCGAGGAAGAGATTCAGCAATTCATAGAGCGGTGTTCACGATCTGGTCCTTTTGCTGAAGATATTGTTAATCATCTGAAAGCGTATGCCAAGGATCCTTTGAATCGTTAGCTCGATTCCTCTCTTACTACCTTTGTTTCACAAGCTTTCTCTGGTTTTTGGGATACCAAGACCCTAGACTCGAAATGGACCAAACACCAAGCATTCCTCGAAGCGTTAAGTATGCTTGTTTTACTGCTGCATGTTTTTTCTCTTGCCTCTTTTGTGTGCTTAGTAGTGTGTTTTTTGCTTTGCAGGGTTATCATCATGGGATGTACTTATTGAATTTGAGTAGAACTCAAGGAAAGGAGATTGCTTGTCTCGACAAAAGAGTTGTTGAACTTGTGCTAGGAGAAGAGTGATGTTTCGGATGAACTTGCGAAGAGCAGGGGTAAAATGATACTAAGTTATTAATTTTCTTGAATGCTGCACTACCTGTCTATCGGAACTGATATAATATTGCTCGTAAACATGAAATCTGATTGACTTGGGAAAGCAACTTGAAATCGTTGCTGGTGAGCGAGATGCCTACTCTACAAACTTAAAGACTCAGTGCGAACTGGTTTCGAAGCTGGAATTACAGCTGAAAAATAAAGAGAATGAGTTTGTATTGCTGAAGAAGAGCCAAGATGATAAGGATGGCAGATCGATCTTCTTAAGGGGCAGATTGCTTCGTAAAATCAACATATTGACGAAGAATCTGACAGGGCCACTCTGTTTAGCCGTGGGCATACTCGTGGTCTTTTTAGGAAGTTCAGAATGAAGCCTCCATTCAACCGTGATGGTATAAATGACCCTGATGCTGTATTGGAGTCGGACAAGGAGTTGATTTCTGCTGACGAGGGTCAGGCTATAGTGATGAGTGCTTAATTTATATATTTTTACCGCCTAAATTATATTTGTTTAGTTCTCTATTTTGTACAATTTGATGGTTTTGTTTAGTTTTGCAGTTTTTAGCTCAATGGACCGAAACACGGAATTTTACTAGTAAAAGTAAAACAGACGAAAAAGAACTTGTACGCTATTTCAGGACCGGATGTACGTAGACAGCCATGGGCCTAGCCCATAATATTTCACGAGCAACCAAGGGTCCAATACCAAACTCTGAAGTTCCATTTTTGGATTAGTTTGCAAAACAAATAAAAAGAAGAAACGTACTGATGTCCACATCATACATTTGGAAGTTTCTATTCCAAGAAGGAATGTCTAATTCATGTGCAAATGATGGCATGGTAAAGCACGAGGTGGCAAGGAGAATTAGTCTTGACTCTTGAGGTCCATTACAAACAAGGAAAGTCAATCTTTTGTGCAAGGGGAATGACGACATCATAATGGAAAGAATATATTTCTCGTGGAAATACTCATTTATGAATATAATCTTCTTTCTTTGCCTGGTAACAACTAATTGGGCAAGAAAATAGTTTTCCATTAAGACAGATTTTAGAGAAGAGACTATATATATAAAGAGCGCGAGTTCATTGTGTAGGGGGAGAGTCCGTCCACGACTGAGAGCCGATTGTAATAAGCAACTTTTAGTTTTCTTTTATTTCTTTTGTAATGGAGTAATCTCTCTATTAGGGCGGAAGATGAAGCTCGATGATGTAAAATAGAGAGTTTTATTGATTTCCAATGACAATTTTTTTTGGTCTCATGCTTGCATAAAGATATATGTGTTCTTATTTAAAAGCCAGCATTTTTAAATAATAAGAAATGTTAATGCTTTGAGTCCAAAATAATAATAAACAAATTAATTTGGTTTTAACGTTGTATCATCCAAGGCGTAATATTGAGTCCTAAATCGTCTTAGGTAAATTAATTCGAAGAATTTCATAGAGAATTGATTAGATAATCTTGTATGCACATTCGTGTGGAATCGGAAGCCTTGGTGTTTTTCTTATTTTATTTGTTTTACATTTTTCTTGATCCAAAAATATATTTGTCATTAAATTTAATTTGAATTGAAAATAGCAATTATTTACTCCTCGTGGAACGATCCCGTACTTGCATACTATCTCATCGATAGTCGTGCACTTGCGGTACTATTTTAATCACAACATATAGTAACAAAGATGATAGAAGAAAGAGATGGGATTGAAAAGTTCGAAGAAGAAATAAGTGAAGAGGAGATTGTTGATGATGTTGGTGAGGATGAAGATATGGGCGAGGAGGAGAATGCGATGAAAGAATCAGAGGGCGAGAGGCCAGCTGGAGAGGAAGAAGTGGTGGATGTGCATATGGCAGGGGGCGAGAAGCCAAGCGAAGAAAGTGGTGTTGTATTGGAAATGAGGAGAATAAAAATCATGTCGAGAAAGTTCAAACCGAGGAGCCGGTGGAGGAATCTTTGAAAAGTCTGTTGAAGCTACCGGTGATGGTGTTGGTAAAGGAACTAAATCTAGTAATCAAACTGGCACACATGGTGCCGAGGATGCTCCTGAAACTGGTGATGCTGATGTTAAGAAAATTGCTGAAGATACCGCATAGAAGATGTTACATTCCTTCTGTTATCTTTTGTAATTTTGCTTTTGTAATCCTTCATCGCCTTTTTTGCTGTGTTTTTTGTCTTGCTTTGTAAACTGTGTATTATAGGGCATGACTTTGCTCCTCTTTTCGTAATGAAGTTTGCTTGTTTGTTGTTTCGCAATCTCTTTTATGTTTTTGTCTTTGATATATATATTATTTGCCTAGTAACTCGTGATCAGGCACGAAGTTTTACCTCGCAAATTTCTAGGCTCCTAAGATTACTTAGAGTGCAGCTCCGGGGCTTACTTCGATGTGGCAGATAGTAAACCAAGCTAGTGGGGGCTTACGGATCACCCTTCCCAAAAGCTTTGAGCTACTTGCCTGGTTTAAAGCAATTACTGGCTATCGAGACCATAGGAATCCGTTTTTTTCCTCGGTACAGTAGGTGGGTATCGAAGATACTAAGTATCTTCCGAGAGAACATGGTGGTGTCGTGATGACCCGTTTAGCCTAAGTAAAGTAGGAAACTTATGGTGGGTAGCTGTTATTCTGGGTCTCGATAATAAAGTAGCACGATGGGGGAGTGTCGGTCAAGGCTGGAGCTTAGACATGGTAGTATTCTCCTATCGCGGTCTGGAGTTCGGCCCTTCTGTTCTCGGTAGCTCCTCCTCGAAGCTATGTTTTGATATTTCGAAGGAGGTCCCTCGACTGCGTAACTCGCCTATCATTCCCATGAATGTAGGCTAATTAGGTGCCTCGGGGTTCCATCCGCCCTAAAGGTAGATGTTAATCCCATTTGTCATCCCCTCGACGCCCCAAAAGAGAGGTCCTCATGGTCGTATGGTAGTGGGTCCGAATGCCTCCAGCTTATATAGGTTTGATGCAAAGTACCCACCGCTAACGGGGTATCTTGTGGGTAAAGGACTGTGCCATGTAGATCGTAGGGCCCTTACGGCTATATGTACATCAGCTTTGTGCCTACTGCTCGAGGACTTTTATAATGATTGGCATCAATGCCTTGGCATCAAGGCCTTTAATTTCATTGTATCAAGGCACTAGGGGAGATATGGCATCATGGACCGTTTGTTTATATGGCATCGAGGCCTTAGGAGATGTGCCTAATCTGATAGGGTCTGGAGTTTGAGTCGAGAGAACCGTGTTGTGCCTATTCGAGTAGGATCTGGAGTTTGAGCCGAGATATAGTATATCAAAATGTAAAATAATTCTTTATTCAAAGATTGATAACGAGGTACATTATTTTTATGAATAATACTTTCGTATATATTGCGCATTTCATGCATTTCCAAGCCCCATTCCGTCTTTTTCATCGATCAACTTGTATGCACCTTTCCCTGCTACTTGTTGTACTTTGAAAGGTCCCTCCCATATTGGTTCCGGTTTTCCTGCATTTCCCTTTTGGTAAGGTGGGATTTCTCGTAACACCAGCTCGCTGGCTGAAATTCCCTTTCGATGACCTTTTTGTTGTATCCTCGAGCTAATCCTTGTTGGTAGTTGATGATGTGTTGTAAAGTGTCTTCCCTGGCTTCTTCGAGATCATCCAGTTTTGCATATATTAAATCAGCTGTGAGGTTTTGCTCCCATGACTTGTATTTATCCGTTGGTATCATTATTTCAGTGGGAAGTACTACCTCTGTCCCATATGTGAGGTGATATAGAGTCATCCTTTTTCTTCTCTTCGGGATGTTCGAATGCCCATAACACATTGTGCAGGTGCTCGCACGACTGTTTTTTTAGGGGTAAAACCTTTTTTTTCAAGTTATCTCTGATTGTTTTGTTGGTCGCCTTTGCCTGGCCGTTGCTCTGTGGGTATGTTGGAGTTGAAGTTTCGAGCCTTACGTTGTATTGATTTAGCAATTCTCTAACATCAGCACTTAAAAATTCTTTTGCGTTATCTGAGTTTATCTCGGCAGGGACTCCGAACCGACAAAATATATTTTCCCAGAAGAAGGAGAACACATCTCGACCTGGGTGATGCTTTAGAGCTTTAGCTTCGATCCAATTTCGAGAAGTAATCAGTTGCCACGATAATGTATTTTCTTTGTCCTGTTCCTGGAATGAATGGTACCACAATGTCGACCCGCCACTTAGCGAAGGGCCATGGATTTAACACCGAGTTTAGATTTGTTGTTGGTGCATGGATTCTCTTGCCCAATATTTAACAAGGGTGACATCTTCGAGATATGTCTTTTGTGTCGGCATGCATGTAGGGCCAATAATACCCCGAGCTTTAGTTCTCTGAGCTAGGGCTATTGCTCCACTATGAGTTCCTGCCTCGCCGCTGTGTAATTATTTCATTAGTGTGACCCCATCTATCCGACGAACACATCTTAACAGTGGACCCAAGAACGACTGCTGGTATAAAACTCCATCAAGGATTCTGTAATTTGCTGACCTGCTTATTATTTTATGTGCTTCGAGTGGGTTGCTTGGTAATTCCTTGGTCTCCAAATATTTTCTTATTGGTGCCCTCCAGTCTTCGATTTCGTCTTGAATTGTCATTACGAGCTCCTCCCTGATGTCCTCGATAGATGATTTCTTTACTCTTCTGATTTCGATAAAGATGACACTTGGGTCTGTCATTTTTTAGGCAATAAATGCCAGAGTGTACGCATGTCTGTTATCCTTCAAGTTATCTCTGATTGTTTTGTTGGTCGCCTCTGCCTGGCCGTTGCTCTATGGGTATATTGGAGTTGAAGTTTCCAGCCTTACGTTGTATTGATTTAGCAATTCTCTAACATAATCACTTAAAAAAAAATTGCGTTATCCGAGTCTATCTCAGCAGGAACTCCAAACCGACAAAATATATTTTCCCAGAAGAAGGTGAACATCTCGGCCTGGGTGATTCTTTAGAGCTTTAGCTTCGATCCATTTCAAGAAGTAATCAGTTGCCACGATAACGTATTTTCTTTGTCATGTTCCTGGAATGAATAGTACCACAATGTCGACCCGCCACTTAGCGAAGAGCCATGGATTTAACACCGAGTTTAGATTTGTTGCTCTTTCGATCGCTCTGCTTTCCTTCCAAGGGTGACACCTTCAATCTTTAACAAGGGTGACACCTTCAAGATATGTCTTTTGTGTCGGCATGCATATAGGGCCAATAATACCCCTGAGCTTTAGTTCTCTGAGCTAGGGCTGTTGCTCCACTATGAGTTCCTGCCTCGCCGTTGTGTAGTTCCATTGCTTTCTGATATGTTGCACCAGCGTTCTTTAATTCGAACGACATTCGAGTGTAACAGAATAGCCCGTTGGAAGTTATGAATGCTGTGTGTTTTTGATCTTCTTCTGGTAAAGGTATTTGATTGTACCCAGAATAGTCGTCCATGAAGCTTAGTAACTCACGGCCTGCTGTTGCATCCACCATCTGATTTATGCTTGGAAGTGGGTGAGGGTCCATGGGACATGCGTTAGGACATTGTCTGGTCAAACCCACTAGCGTTGGTATGTCAAGCTAGTTGTCAGTTTTAGGTGTCAAAACTCAATTCTTGATTTAGCCTACTAGAGTTTAGATTTCGGAATTGGGATATAGACAAAGTAGTAGAGACCTTGAAGACGAAGACTGTGAAGACAAAGAAGACATCAATTATTCTTCATCGACAAAAGGTTAGTAGGAGTTATGACTTTATGGAAATTCTTCTATTCTACTTTCTCTATTCTTTCGAAATATAGTCGACTACTTTAGTAGTGATAATAGCGATTGAGATCGTATTCTTGTCTAACGTGGCCTTGTGTCATGACCAGTGTTTGTTCCCACAAATACTGTGAGTACGAGAATGAATGAGATAGATTCGGTGCCATGTGTCCATTACAATGGTTTGCTTGCAAATCGTTAGTTGGATATGGATGAATCTAAAGGAGTACTCTTGAGCAAAGAGTCCATGGATTACAGCTGAGGACGTACACACGTCTAAGTCCTGGTCAGCCCAGAACTTCCAGCGGAATCCAGATTTGACGAAATCTGACAGGCGGACGGTTCACGAACCGGTTCGCAAACCAGAAACTCGGATTTCTTCTGAGTTCCAAAGTGACTGAACATTTCGCGAACTAGGACGCGAACCCAATGTTGGTTACTTTGCTGGTGTCGGATTTAGTGGATATTCTTTCAGAATTTCAGTTGGGTCAAACTCTAAACTCCTTTATCTCTTAGATGGACTTGTATATCACATAATATCTTTTGCGTTCCATCTAACGATCCTCAATGAGTCAATAAGATAAGATTATCTCTGGTCTGTTGGATTCTATCTTGAAGTGTTTTTGAGCTAACAAAACACTTGGCAGATAATGATAAAAAGAATTCCAATTGAGATTAATCTCTATTACTTGGTTATCAAGTTTAGGGTTTCCTTAACTTGTGGGACAAGTAATTGATTGTTTTATTCCAAAGCAACCTATCTTATTGAATGTTATAAATAGAGGTGTCTATGGACAAATACCGCAAGCATCAAGCATACGTGAAGGTCCTTAGGGAAGGTAGCGTAAACTCTTTTCACTTCGGTGAACGCTTGTTGTGGTATAGTCATCCTCTATAGGTTGCAGCTCATCTGGGAACTCCCTACGAGTATAAAAGACTTCTCTTGAGAGTTGGGAAGCACAGGTACGAGATTGAGACCATATTTGGTTGAAATCGGATTAACCTATAACCTTGGTAACCTGATCACGTTCTTGTCTATTCCATAGTCAGTATCTTCTGCTATACGGCTATTCAAGAACTGATACGTTACACACAAGGTTGAAAGGTAGCAACGCACGGCTGCACTCGGTGTTGTAAGACCTAGTTAGCTCCAGTTATACAAGTTTCTTAAGTGATTCTTCGTGTATAACTGAGGTAGAGACAAGTTGGGCATAGCTTACTCGGTTTGCTTGTCAGCCCTGATTTGTGAAGTAGATTTCCGTATGACCTGGATTTAATCATCCGAAGGAAGTCAACTTGTGTGTGGTAATCTGATAGAGGACAGTTAGACCATACGTCAACAATTAGGTTACAAAGCCAGTATTGCTTACACAAGCCTTTGGCATCGGTCAAAGCAACTCATAGGCCTGTGAAGGACGTCAGCTGGGGGAATCAAGTGCGTGACGATCTGTGGGGGATCTAGAGACGTAAGGAGTGTGACAGTATCCAATTTGCTTGGAGGGCTGGAGTTGGTCTCTGCTACATCTCAGACCGAAGTCTTATAGTAGGCTAGCGTTTGTAGTCAGTTTGTACTGGGCGGTGTTCAATCTGGACGAGATCCCGAGGTTTTTCTGCAAGGCAGTTTTCCTCGTTAAAAAAATCTCTGGTGTCTTGTGTGCTTTTACTTTCCGCATTATATCTCTGATTATATAATTAAACCACCAAGTAGTACGTTATTCAATAACCGTAGAGTTTAACTCCAAAGTCCCAACTTTGTTGAGTTGATCCCCAAGATCACAACTCCGGTTATCTAGGTTTGGATATTGATTTTTGAGATCGTCCAAACTTAAACCATAAGACTCACGAGCCCAAACGAAAAGTTGGTTGTATTTCGGTACCCCTCCTTTTTCACTTTGTTCAAATTGCTGAAATCGATGCATATTCGTACTCCTTTGTTTTTCTTCGGAACTATTTCCATATTCGAGATCCAGTCTGCATACTGGATTTTCTTGATAATTCCTGTCGCAATCATCTTATTGAGCTCGGATTCCATTGCCTCCTGAATACGTCTGCAATCTCCTTGGCTTCTGCTTGAATGGTCGTACCGAGGGGTTTCTGTCCAAATGATGACATGCTAAGCTTGGGTCAATTTCTGGCATCTCGCTCATCCTCCAAGCAAATACATTCGCATATATTTTTAGCAAGCTTTCCAACTCTGCACGATGTTCTTCTCCCATTAATGTTCTAATTTTCACGATTTTTGGCTCTTCGATGGTTCCAATGTTTACGTCCTCGGTAGGCTCTCTTGGCGTAAAGTTCGGTATTTCCTCGTTCATTGTTCTGGGATCCTTCGGAGCTTCTTTTATGATTGGCTTGCCATCTCCCTTCGATCATGTCCACCTTTTGTTGTCTTCGTCACTCCATTCGATTACGCCTCGCATATCTTCGTTGCTCGATATCCTTCTCGTGACACGTTTGCGACTCCATGATTCCGCCTTTGATTTCACCTAAGCCCAAAGGAGTTGGGAATCTGAGTTTTTGATGCAATGTCGAGGACACCCCCAAGATTCCCTGCATCCATGGTCGTCCCAATATAGCGTTATATGGTGACTCGATGTCTAAAACACAGAATGTGGTTTGCAACGACATCGAGCCTTCATAGATTGGTAAAGATACGTCTCCTTTATGCTTCGAAGCTCTGCAATTGAATCCATAGATTGTGTAGTCGGATGCTATCAGCGGGGTATCTTTGAAGAATTTCCTGTAGGCCCCTCCAAAGAGAACATCAACAGAACTCCATGGATTAATCAATATTTTTGATAATGACTCTCCGTTTGCGATTGCAGTTATCACCAAAGGAGTGTTGCTCGAACTGTCTTCGGGAAGATCGTCTACCGAGAAAAATATTGGTTCCAACTGCCAGGGCTCGAATTTCCTTGCCTCCTCAACTATCATTATTTATTTTCCATTTTTGTGTCTTTTGTGAATTCTTCCCGTTATGTTGCTACGTGAGCTGATGATTTTTCTTGAATGAACCACTGAGTTGCAATAGATAGGGCGTAACGTGGCTCCTGCTCGTGATTCTATTTTGATAAGTTGCCTCGACGTCCTATGCTTGTGAAAGCGACCCTACAAGATGTATCTGACAAGGGAGGTCTTCAGTTATTAGTTGTGCTCTAATGGTCTAACATGTACGATACGACTAACTCTGCTATAAGGTTTTCCTTGTTTCGTACAATCCAATTTGGTTTCTGACTTAAAAGATCTTTTTATGACTATTCCCTCTAACCGTTTTGATTTGTCAAGATCTACCTTCCAAATATGGAGGTTCTGGAAATCAATCCCTGACTTTTCCCGGGAAGGATGCTGGTAGATCCGAAAGTTACAAAACTATTTTTCCGATCCTAAAATAACCCTAATCTAATTCTACAACATGGAGCATATATGAGATTTTAAGGGTATTTGCTGGAAATTTAAAGCAACAGATTCCGAATCGAAAACCCACTTTCCTCGAGATTTTATCAAAATTCTTTTGCATTTCTTTAAAACTTTTTTACTCTTGACTAGATCTCTGTGCCTCAAAGCTTAGATTCCTTGAAGAAACATTCATCTTATCATTATGATAATTTACTCAAAACTTCTTAGGTATGCCAAAACTCAAGATCTTTAAATACCTAAGATGGTGGAGCTTATAATAAGTAAAGAATGGAAAAACTGAAGAAAAACCTTGAAAACCCTAGGAAAAAATTTCTGAAAAAAATTGAAAACCACAAAAATCAGAGGCAAACCTAAGTTGTTTTAATCAGTCCCTGTTTCCAGCGCCAAACTGTGTTGGTATAAAATCTGCGTAGAGACTTTACACCAAACAACCATGAGGAATATTCATACAAATGCTAATTTATGGTGCATAACTTATAACAAAGATGATTACGAGATTAAATAAAAACTATATCAAGATTGATTCGTATAAGTATAATCAAGGAACAGATCTTAATATTCATAGAACTTATATTCCACTTCTTAATTATATGGAAAATATGCTTCAAAGACCTGAGGAGATACTACGCTAATCCCTCTCATACGCCTTAGACTACACAAAAATTCCAACCCCTGCAATGGAGACCGAGCTCACCTTATATAGGCTGAGTCGAAAGTGGATTACAACTAAAAAGACGAAGTATACAATCGTGGTGGTGTCAGAGTTTGTCGAGTAGGTCGGTGTCTTTCGGAATGTCTTCAAAGCTACCTTGTTATCCTCTTAGCTTTGTCTTCGAAACCACTAGTCAGGGATTACGAGCTTCAGGTGCCGAGCCTTCATTCTTCGGTATCTTCCTGATTGTTTCCCACTTAGCGCACATCTTTTCAAATATTTTATTAAGGCAACTCATTGGTGTACGAGATCCTCCCTGGTTTGATTCCCTACTTTTTTGTTCCTTCCTCTCTATCCTACTCCTTCTTCTTGATCCTGACACTTGTCCAGATGGTATTTTACCCTCTACAAGAGTGGTGGGTTTCTGAAATAATGAAGGATACTGAGATAACACTTCAACAATTTGTGTCGCAACTTCTTCTGTCTGGACTTCAGTTGTCTTAGAGAAAAGTTAACCAAATATCCCTTGCTTCCCCTTACGAATCATCTTCTGAAGTAAGTTACTTGACATAAGTGTGACTGTAGCTTCTTCTTTATGTCCTACTAACTTGATTTCCCTACCTTTGTGCTGAAATGTGATTGTTAACTTTTTAAAGTCAAATACCATGGGAATCAATTCTCTCATCCAATGGACACCCAAGACCATGTCGCAACCACCCAACTCGAGAAAATGTAAATCATGAGTGAACATATGCCCTTGCATACTCCAAGTAAATCCTGGGAATTTGGCTTGACTAAGGAGTTTGTTATCGTCAGCAACAGTCACTTGAAGTGTCTGAGTCGGTGTGATGCTGCAACCACTCCGTCTAGCCGCTATTAGGTCCAAGAAGCTATGGGTGGTACCGCTCTCCACCAAGATAGTTATGTTTTAACAAATCCTCTAATATTAATTGTTGTGTGATATAATTTTCAACCAAAGCATGAATTGTAATTTGCATTTGTTCCTCGAACTCCTAAACGGTAGGTCCTAAACCCTCTCTTTCTTTTATAACACCAATTGTCTCGTTTTCATCTGCAATAAGCGTTGACCTTAGTGTAACTTCATTGCAATTATAACACAACCATCTCTCTCTTATCGCTCTCATCTCTACATATGTAAGCTTCTTGATCGGTGATAGTTTTGGGCTAATAACAGCTGGAGTAGTTACCAATGGTGGTAAGCTATTGGATACGGGTAGCACTAGGTGGAAAAGGTTTGCTGGTATTAAGAAAGTCTAGGTTTGATTTTTGCTTGGGACTTCAGTTCCTTTAGTATAAAATTTATACCTCCTAGCTAGAAAGTTTGCTTGTTGTAAGGTAGCATGAGAGAACATTTGAACCACCATACGTAACTCCCATTTAAGTCCACTAACGAAGTTGTGAATGAAGTAATTCTCATTTAAGCATTTATTAATAGCAATCATTAAGGACTTAAGCTCTTCAAATTGTTCTTGATACTCTAGGACAGTACATGTTTGGGTACTCTATCATGGCCAAGTTCTTGGAATCGAGTACAAATCAAGAATAAATTCTTTCCAATAGAGAGTACCCTTACCTTCTTGATAATCTTGGAACCGCACGTCTGCTTTGCCTTCCAATTATAGTGACGCCATGTACACATTATGTTCATCACTCATCGGGTGAAGAAATAAATACTTCTTGCACTTTCGAATCCATGCCCTAGGAAGAGATCCATCAAATCGTGGAAAGTCTACCTTAGCTATGTAGTTTGAAAACTGACATGTCTGATGAGCTTGCAAATCTTGAAGTGTGAAGAACTGTTGTTTCTTTTTAGGATCATCATCAACGTCTTCTATGTCACCACCTTTTTTTCCTTCCAAATTAATATAAGAACCAGGAGTTTCTAATATCAGTTGAGAGTTTTTGAACAGAAGATAAATCCTTGTAAATGTTGTATCATGATTCAATTTTTGCTCCTTACTAAGATTGTTTAGCTTAGTGTCCATCTCTTCCTGCATCTTCTTTATGTCATCTTTCACTCCTTGTATGGATTTCACCTCCTCACTCAACTTATTGAGATCTGAAATTAACTTATTTGTAATGTCACCTAGTTGCTTTAATCGTGTACCATCATCCATGATTTCCAAGGAAAGACCAGCTCTGATACCAATTGTAGTGATCTACACTACAATTCAATAACTAGAATTCAACCACAGGCACTACACTGTAAGTTGAAGAACTTCTCAAAGAGAAAAACAATAGCATTCGATATATTCGTGTAAACCTATAACAACCTATTATATATAAGAACATAACTTGACGCTAAATAAAGAAAAACACAATATGTCCTAAGATAACTAGATTGCCTAATTGGAGTCGCCGCCATAATAGGCAATAGGCTAACCATGTCATGACCAGGGATGTACGAGTAGAAAATCTGCATAGGTACATAAGGTACTACAGCCATCATATCTACTCATACATAGAGTTATTTAACATGATTCCGTGGTACGAAGATCATAAGAACAATACCGAAAATACACAAATAACAATTATCAAAGACTAAATGTGTGAAGATTTGTATTTCAATGTTGTAACTACATGGATTATAACCCTAAGGAGCCAGAGGAGATACAGACCTAATCCCACTCTTGCCGCTTAGGTTTTACCCAAAAGAATCCAACCCTTACAAAGTTTTCCAAGCTCGCCTTATATAGGCCGAACTTGGGTGGTTTACAGCTAATAAGACAAGAGACTCAATCGTGGTGGTGTCAGTCCTTGTCGAGTAAGGTGGTTCCTTCGGTGGTACTTCCGAAGATGGCTTTGGGACTTCGGTCCCTTGGCATGGTCTGAATCCCTTTCTTCCAAGTCTCCGCTCGTCGCGTTTGGTCTCGTTCCTCTTTGGTTTGGTCCGAGGCTTCGCTGCTGGTTCCTCTGGAGTGGTTAGGCTTCTTGGATTTACGACACGTGTCCCGAGGGGTTTTACCCTCCACAGTTTGCCTCTTTCCTTTCCTTGTATCGAAGATGCGAGGAGAGGAAATTTCTTTTTTTTGCCACCTCCTTCTTATCAAGTATCCCCACTACTCGCCAAGTGCGAGTTTTTCGACACGTTCTTCCTAAACTCGAGGATTCGCGGCTTTTTACCTTCTGACTGGTAGTGCCGGTTTCTCTTTCACTATTTAAGTTTCGGTTCTCCCTCTAAAAATTCCTTAGTCCTTTCGTATTCATCTTTCTTGGCGCCGGCGTTTTCTTTCCGTGAAGTCTCCCAATTTGCAATTTCACATCTGGTGTTCTATCCGTCCCTTTCTCCATGACCCATTGTTTTAATCCTCTCTTTCTTTCGTAAAGTTGATTTCTTTGATTATTCCCCTTCTTCCTTTTCTCTGTTTTAAGTTGCCTCTGCAACCTCCGTCTGTCGGCGGTATCACCCTTTCTTTTTTGCGTCTTCCTTTTCTATGTCATCTTCTTCTAAGGTTGAAGCCCTTTCTTTAAGGATGGATGGTATGGATTTTGATGGAAATGGCTTTCAGATTGAGACCGTTAATTCTCCCAGATTGACTCCAGAAATGGTCGAGGAGTATCGATGCAGCGAGGACAGACTTTTGGTAACATTTCATCAAATGTCTGCAGGGTTACTTCTTCCCCTTTACAAGTCTTCGAATCCTTTGTTTCTTCAAATCCTTTGTTCTCTTCCTAAGCCTCGAGGAGTGATGCAACTCACTTGCAGCTCTATTTACCTTATCAATCAGTGGGTTCTTTGTTCTGAAAATAATTCCCCTGCCGGATCCACAGCGAAGTTCTACTTTACTGCTGAGAATTTCTTTAAACACTACGAGCCCTTTTTAACCCTAGACAACGAGTTAGCTCCTTGGGGGGTTAGCTTTCGGACTGTGGAAGGCAGCGAAAATATCATCCCCGAATCCTTGAATTATTCAATGGACGAAGATTGGTACTCGGAACCTATACTCCTCAAAGGTCCCGTACTCCGAGGTCGGAAGGACTCTGGCCGATTCTTTGCTCGGACCTAGTTCGATGCAGGGCATGAGTTTCAGACTCATCACTTGTTCTCCATTCACTTTTCTAACGAGGATAAAAGGTTATCCCGCTCATTTTTGGGAAAAGGCAAGGGTGTTACCATGGAGACCTCGGGCAGCTTAAAGCGTCCTCGGGCAGATGAGGAGACTATGCAGCAGGTAACAAATACTTTCTTTCGTTCTTTTCTGAAGTATTCATACTTGTCTCTGTTTGTTTCCTGAGAAAGACGGATCCTTATCTGCAGGGACAGCCTTTAGGTGCCCTAAACCTTATTCATGGTCTGATGAGCTTTGACTATGGGGGAAATTCGGAAGTTTCGCGGCCGCTGAAAAAATCTGTTTTTAAAACGATTCTTAGAGGAGTGCAGTCTGGACGTCGTCAAGCTGCTACGAGACCTCCGAAGGAATATACAAATGCTAGTAAGGAAATATCATCACCGAAGGCAACTGAAATGGTTATCAAAGAGGTGGGTGTCGCGAGTCCTCCTGTTACTTTGCCTATTACCACCGTTGGTGCCTCTGCCTCAGCTATATCAGGTCCTACCGCTGCTGCTACTAATGCTACTTCGGACTTTGTTCTTACGGGTTCTTTTTCATCGAGGGCTACCCTCGGTGCCTCTGCCTCAGTGATGGTAATTTCCTCCAATGCTGCTGCCGAGCCTTCTGCTCGTTCATCAGAGAGAGTTGTCACTCCGGTAGACCTTCTTGTTCCCCGAGAAGATGGTTCATTTGCTGAGATGGATTCTTCCAGAGAAGTTGTTGTCAGTTTCCCACAAAGTTCAAGGTTTCTGCCTGCTCCGAGTTACGCTAGTAAATATAGGCAATCATATACTGCGGAGAGGTTTAAAGAAGTCCTGTTTGAAAACTATAACCCTAGTGACTTTACTGTCGAAGTTTCAACTCGTTTTGAAGCCCATGCCTCGAATCCCTTAGAGCATCCTTTAGATCCTGATTTCTGCAGGAAGCTGGGTGATCTCTTCGGAGGCGACTGTCCCAGGGCCGATTATGACCTTCTTCATCCACCCTTGTCCTATGAGGAGAGTTTGTCTATTCTTCAAGCGGTGAGTTGTGCCTTTATTGCCCATATGCCGATGCTGCCGAAGCTTTTTGCTAATCTGTTTATTTATAATCTCTGCTGCTTTTTGTTAGGGTTATTACCATGCCTCTGGTCTTTTGGCTCATAACTTCGATCAAGCTGGCGAGGCTGAATATCATGAACGAGAGTTTTACCGGATGCAAGAGGAGCTGGCCCAAGAGAAAGTTCGCAGTGCTGTTGCGAAAAGCACTCGATATGTAAGTCTTTTTATTCTTTGGTTATTTTTGTACATCTTTTTTTTGCAGCGCTATGCTAAGAACGGATTTGCTGCTTGCTTTTTAAAAAGGCGAGCTAGAAGAGTGCGAGAGAAAACTTCAAGAGGCCAGATTGGCTATTGACTGACTTCGAGAGGGTCGACAATCGTCTCAGATTGCCTCGAGTAGCAAGAGCTACCAAAGTGATAATGATAGGTTCTTGGAAGAAAGAAACAAAGCTTTAGAAGATGTGAATTATTACAGGACGAAAAGACAAGAGGCCGAAGGTCTTTTCGTTAAAGAGAGAAAAAGAGGGGACCAAGCCGAACGCCTTCTCGAGGAGGCTAAAAATAAGAATTTAGCTCTGGCTCGGGAGAATCATTTTTTCCAACTAGATGTGGATCGCTTGATACGAGAGCGAGATGAAGCTCGCTTGGAGAGATCGGTCAGTGCTTCTGGTAGAGTTCTGATTGAAAGACTAGAGGAGAACATCAAGAATTTGAAAGTTCAGCTTGCTACGCTGAAGAATGTAAATAATGATCTGGTTACGAAAAAATGGTCTTCTGGAGAGGAGTTGTAATGATATATGTCTGGAACTTGCGTTAGCTAATAAGTCGAAAGACTATTCTGCTCGTCTCATTGATGAGTATCGAATAGAACTAGCTAAGAGTGGGGAAGTTACCTCCGAAGATATTAGGAAGAATGCCTATGTGCCTCGTTTCTCTAATCAGCACGAGGTGTCGGAATATATGATATTCAAAGAAAGTAGGGAGCTAACCCCACTTTTCTTTTGTTCTGCTTCTTTCGTATCCCTGAGCGAGTTTAATTGTCTTACCGTTCCGATATATATACTTTTTTTTGTGTGTGCTTTACAGGCATCGAAGCCAATTTGAAGAAGCAGGTTGCTGATGCCGAGGCGGTAAGAGACGATGCCTCCAATCAGTTGGTGAATGAGTCTGAACGGAAGTTGGAGGCCGAAGACAAGGTTAAACAGTTGTCTCGAGAGTTATCCGAAGAACGTCAGCGTCGCTCTGCCGATATGAAGCGATTTTCTCAAGAACTTGAGCTTGAACGTAAGCGCCGCTCAGAAGAGGTGACGAGGTGCACTGAGCAGCTGTCCGAAGAGCGAGAATTTTGTCTTAACTGTCAGGCGAGCGTAAGGGACATGGTGACTGGCTTTGCTCTCGTGCATCATCAGTTGAGCCATGGTCAAGCTGTCGAAGAGCTTCTTTCCCGATCTGCTCTAACTACTGCCTTTGCTACTAGTATGGCCTGTCGAAAACATGGTCGTTCTCTTTTTAGGACCATTGGCATTGAGCCTCCTACCTATGGTCCTATTGGTGCGCGAGACTCGGATGCCATACTTCCTGGTGATAAGTACTTGCTCCCACAGGAGGTATATGTAGCCTTAGCTAGGAATGAACTACGTAAGAGAGGCTTGCTTGAGAAGTTTTTGAATGGTCCGGTGATGATGACGACGACGATGATGATGATGATTCCCAAGGTGGAAATTCAGGGAATCCTGGCAGTGCTACCGAGGATGCTCGTGATGGTCCATGTGGATCCGATCATGATCCCGAGGAGGGTCATAAAGATGGTACCGATTGTTCAAAAGATGGCTTTGTGCAGGGTGCTGGGGAAAAGACTGTTGATATGGTGGGTAATGTTTCCCAAAGTCATGAGGATTCCATTAAGGGGTGTGCTGGCCGAACCCCAAGTATTGTCTTTAATAAGGAGAGCCATTACTTGTTTCAAGAACCAGCTTTGGCATATAGTGAAGGGGAGAGTGAGGAAGAAATTGGGGAAGAGACTAATTTGCGTACTGGCCGTGTCCCGGGTGCTGTGTTTGATAAAGAGGATCATTATTTATTTCGAGAACCTTCTTGGGAATATAGTGACGAGGAAAGTGAGGAGGAAGCGTTAATGCTGTGGAAATTGCTGCTTCGACGTCTGACCATTTTCAACTTCGGACCCAAGAGGATAATATCCGAATTGACAAGGGTCTTGTGAGGGAAATGGGAGTTCTTGATGACGTTTCTCTTTGTGCCTAACGGAGGCTTTGAGCCTAGTAATGTTGCTTTTCCTTTTTCGGATGCTTCCGAAGCATTTGTTTATATACGCACTTTTTGTTGCCGCCTTCTCTTCCCTGCACTGATTATCTATGTAAAGAAATTATCTGTTTATTTTTCTATTGTTATGCCCCTCCTCAAGGCCGTTTTTTATTTGGAGGAGGTCCCTTAGCTGTATAACTCACTTATCATTTTTCGTAAATGCAAGCTAATTAACTGCCTCGGGGTTCCATCTTCCTCTATAGGTAGATGTTAATCCCATTTATCGTCCCCTCGACGCCCGAGAACGTGAAGTCCTCGTGGTCGCTTGGTAGTGGGCACCAATGTATCATCGACCTATGTAGCCTTGATTTAAGGTGCCCACCGCTAACGGGGTGTCTTGTGGGTAGAAGACCGTGCCATATATCTCGTAGGGTCCTTACGATTTATATGGTCATCGGCTCTGTGCCTGCTATTCGAGGTCTTTATGTTTTTTGGCGATTTTTGCCTTTGGCGTTACAGCCTTTTTATTGTTTGGCGTTTTTTGCCTTTGGCGTTACAGCCTTTGCGATTATGCCTAACCAGGTGGGATTTTTTACCCGTCCTGGTAGGATCTAGAGTTTGATTTCGGGAGGAGCTGCATCAACGAGTGTTTTTTTT
>JAJJMA010297410.1:0-11914 GCA_023529015.1 Papaver nudicaule
TTTTTTTTTTTTTTTTGACTTTTTTACTGGCTGTTCTGTTTTATGCCATTTTTTTTTTTTTTTTTTTTTTTGCTATTCTATTTTTCGCCTTGGCAGTTCTGTTTTTCGCCATTTGAGAGAGTGAGAAATAAGGACTTACCTCCCCCACACTTGAACTCTACATTGTCCTCAATGTAGATTGACTCGTCCAATGGAATTCAAATGCGATAGATATCCAGTGGGTTGACTCCCACTAAGCGAAATTGAATGGGTTGACTCCCATTAAGCATCATCTCGTCTCTCTGCGAAAAGAACAAAACAAAACAGCAAAATTAGATACAAACAAATGGGTTGCCTCCCATGTAGCGCTTGTTTTAACGTCATCAGCCTGACGTAATGTCTCTATGATTCCTCCAGAGGGATATCATTCTCACAATAAGGTTTTAACCGATGGTTATAAACCTTAAATTCTTTTCCCGTTGACAAACTCCGAATTTACACTGCACCACTGGAAAACACAGTTAGCACAACAAAAGGTCCTATCCAATGTGATTTCATTCTACAAGGAAATAAATGTAGGCGAGATTTATATAAAAGAACTTTCTGTCCAACACTAAAGTGTTTTTCAGAAATTTTGTTACCAGAATTCGCCTTTTTCTTTTCCTTGCACTTGACTGAACTCTTTTGCCTTCTTTTCTTGAATATTTGTTCAGCTGAATCACTAACCATATTGATGGAGAAACAAGAGTGAACATCACTAGGATGTTTCTTCGTCTCGAAAATGTTGAAACGTATTGTTTCTCCATCAAATTTCATTGTCAACGTTCCCTCATCAACATCAATGACGGTTTTAGCCGTCTTCATGAATGGTCGTCCCAACAGCAAACGGATGGATGAATCTGATGGGTCTCCGCTCATTTCCAACACACAGAAGTCTGCTGGAAATACTAATTGATTGACCTGCACATACACATTCTCAACAACACCTCTAGGGTAAACATTAGTATGGTCAGCCAATTGTAAAACAACACCTGTTTCTTTCAAAGGACCTAAATTAAGATATTCACATATGGATGCGGGCATTACGTTCACTGAAGCCCCTAAATCTAACATAGCTTTGCTAAATTTAGTATTACCAATAACGACTAGAATATCGAAACTACCTGGGTCTTTGCATTTTGGTGGGAGTTTCTTTTGCAACACAGCAGATGCATTCTTCCCCACACTCATTACCTCATTACCCTTGAGTTTTCGCTTCTTGGTACACAAATCCTTCACCACTTTCGCAAAATGAGGAATTTGTTTGATAGCATCCACAAATGGAATTTCCAGATGAATCTTCTTGAGAATTTCTACAATCTCAGTCTCTTGTTCCGTCTTTTTGGAAGTAGCAAACCTGCGAGGAAAAGGCAAAGGCGGAACATAAGTAGAAACAGGAGGTTTAGAAATCTCCCCCCTTTTTTAAGGCAAGCAACGTCTTAATAAATATCCCGAAAAAAAAGTCTGTCCGGTTGAAAATTTTTCGCACCTGTTTTTCGCACCTGAATAGACCGAGTTACCCCTCCACATTTTTGTTCTTCTTTGTAGTTTTCCGTAGATTCGAAACGAATGGGGCGCCTTTTCGTCAAATATCTTTTATCTTCTTTCTTCGAAGATAACTTCTTTCCCTGTATCGTTTAAATTTCAGCAACCAAAGGTCAATTAAGTACTTGATTTCTACTTTCTAAAACTAGAAAACACAACTCAAAATCGCTCTGCTCCTCACAAAATCAAATTAAAATTATCTTCAAAATCAGTTCGTTGAGACTATCTTTCTATTGGTAAGTTAATTTGTGTTTTTTTTTTCTTCCAGTTTTAATTGATGTAATCAGGATGTTCGCTTCAGTTTCTCAAATACATTCTCCTAATCATTGTTAGTATGTCACGGTTAGAAATTAAATCAGCTACGTTTGTTAAGGTTTTCAATGGTACTTCAAATGTTTGAGGAAATGTGCCAAAGAAAAAAAGTTTTAGTTCCGACTGTAATGACCTAACAGACCCATGCTCTATATAATCGATTCAGTGACGTTAACCTGGGTCAACAAATTCCTTTGCCTACATGAATGCTGTATTCCAATGACGTTTTATACTACTAACTGATTTGGAGTTTTTTTTTTTTGGACGCCATTGTTGTAGTTTTGTCTGTTTAACAATAACCTTCTTTCTTATGGTTCTTTTTTCACTGATGAAAGACTTAATTTTGATCACTGGACAATGGATGTCTCTAGCTCTATCTGTTTTTTTGGCCCCTCGCATATCTTACTAAACAAACAAGGAAGAGGAGAACTTAGCATGCATCATTATCTCTGAAACATGAGAACTCTGTGATTTCTGTATTGTGGGTCAATTGGAGACTCCTCAGTCCTCAGTCATGAAAATAGCAATAGAGGATAGAGAACATCATTGTTTAAGTATGACCAAGTATGACAAAAACTAGACCAAGTATGACAAAAACTAGGTTTGCCGGCGTGCAACGCACGTGCACTCAACTTGTTTTCTTAGATACCTTAGTAGTTTCAGGAAGAGTCTCAGATTCCTTGTCAGGTTCAACTGAACTCGATTTGGTGATCTTGTCTTCCGGTTGCACAGTTTGTGTACCACTTCTCAACGTCACGGCATTCACCGTTTCTTTTGGATTGATGATAGGTTGAGAAGGGAGTTTCCCACTATTCTGTGACTTCAATTGGTTCAACTCAGCTGCCAGAGAGCCCACTTGTGTTTGTAATTCTTTCACCGTACTCTCAGTCCTTTGCATGAATGATTTCAGCAAATCTTCCATGTTGGAACCTTTGTTTTGTTGTTGCGGTGGCTGAAATTGTTGTTGGTACTCGTTGTGGCGGTTGTAAATAGGTTGTTAAACCTCAGCTTGCTTGTTGGCATAACTCAAATTGGGGTGATCTCGCCATCCTGCATTATAAGTGTTAGAGTAGGGATCATATCTCGGCCTCTGCTGATTTGGAAATACAGCATTGACTTGTTCATTGCACTCTCCATATGCTGAATGTTGAGGTATCACCGCCACTGCCACCTGTTGCAACATAGCAGTTAGATTATCCATTTTCTGATAAAGATCAGGAGATGCACTTACCTCATTCACTTTCTTGACAAAAGTTTCAGAACGGGTGTAAAATTGTTGAGAGTTCGCTGCCATACAATCAATCAATTCTCTAGCCGTTGTTTCTGTCTTGCTCATGAATGCACCTCCACTTGCAGCATCAAGGAGGTTCCGATCAGGGGGAAGCAAACCTTCGTAGAAATTTTGAAGAATTTGCGTATCACTCATTTGGTGGTGTGGACAGCTTGCCACCAACCTTTTATAACGTTCCCAGACCTCAAACAACGTCTCACCCGACAATTGGCGAATTGACGATATTTCCCTCTTGATTTGAGTGGCTCGAGAAGCAGGAAAACACCTTTCTAAGAAAAGTTGTTTCATTGCTTTCCAAGTCGTAATGCTCCCTGGAGACAAATAGTAAAGCCAATCCTTTGCCGAACCTTGCAAGGAAAATGGAAAAGCCTTCAGCATGGCTCCATTTTCATCTTCATCATCTTTGGGAAGCATGACCAAAACAATGTTACGAAATTCCAGCAAGTGGTTGCATGGATCTTCATTGGCCATTCCGTGAAATTTAGGAAGCTCTCTAACCAACCCCGGTTTAATCACAAACTTAGATGTTGTTTGGATACACCAACGTTGTTCATCGAGCTTGTGGGAAGCTAATTCTCTTAGTGACTTGTCAGCCATAGCTTCTTCGTTTTCCAGAACTTGTTCGTCTGGAATCTCCTCGATTTGAGGTTCTTGTAGCAATGTCCCTCGGCGAGTAACAATACCGCAACGTTCGTATTCCCAACGTTTTGGTGCCAGAGATAAGTACCTGAAACAAGAGACTCAAATATGAGTATAGAAATAATAAAATAGAACCCAAAAATAAAATAACAAACGTTATTGCCTCCCCGGCAGCGGCGCCAAAATTTGATGCGTGTCGAATCCGCACAAATATACTTAAGTCCTAAACCTTCACAATATATAATAATATAGTATAGAGGTAAGAACAAGTTCGTCCACGAAGAGGTAATGGTTGTTATTTCAATATTTGAATCCTAAAGTAACCAAGGGGGGGATGTTTGTTGTTTTAAACTAAAAGTAAAATAAAATAAAAGCAAGAAAATAAACGCAAAGAGTAATTTGAAGTAATCAAGAGTGAGGAATATTGGTTAAGGGTTCATCTTAAATTGCTTAACATGCATATGAATAATATATGGAGTGTCAACTAGTTCTATCATCATCAAAAGCCCTAGAATACATCATCGCGAAAATATTCCGAAATTTCCTAATGTCATCACACACCATAACGATGAATGTGTGAATACTACGTAGAGAATAACTCAACACCATGAGTAATCGAGTTCAACTCTCTAAGAGCACTAAGTTTTGTGAAATAGGCTAATTAATGCAATGAACCACCATGAATGGCTCATTCAACAAAGGTAATATCCTACATATGACTCTCGAAGCTATCACCACCTCAATAATCATATCGTGCTACTTATGAATAGGTTCTTCAACTATTTCGTATCTCCAAACCTAATTCTAGCAATAGGTATAAACATAATCTAATTCAATTGGCCACTTGAATCAAAAGACATTCAACCTTAGTGTAATACATCAATCATACACTCAACCACATAGTAGAATAATATCGATGATGAAAAGAATAAGTTTTCAATCCCATAATTAATCAAAATATCATGTTTTGCAATTTAAGACTACATCCTCAACCAATAAAAAGAAATTTAGCTACTCATGTTCTTATTGAAATCCATAGAAAGTAATAAGAAAGTGCTAGAAATCATAAAAACCCGTCGTCCCGACGCTCCAATCTTTCTCCCAAGGTTCCACCTCGAAAATCGCGCCCAAAACCCTTGTTTTTCCTGCCTCGGGAAGCGTGCACAGGAACTCTGCAAAATTCTGCGTCTGTGAACAGTAAAAACTCCCCCTCTGCGTGTTATGAAACCCCTTTTATATACAAAACCAACCTAGTTTTAGGAAACCAGGCCTCAACCCAACTGAGCCATGACCCAACACATCACCTTCCTGGGCCACAAACAAGTACACAGATGAGCCCATTTCGAACCATGCTTGTCAGTTCCCTGAAACTGACGTCCTGCCTCTCTGTCACACGTGTGAAAGACACGACCACCATCTCCTTCCTCAGCTCTGTCGGATACTAATTTCCGACAGTGTAGACTCAAAATCCAAACTCACAACAGCGAGTTCCATCACCAGAATATCGAAATTCAACCATCCAAATCAACAATCAAGCCATTTCACACATAACCCATTCAATTGAATCACAGTACCAACTCAAATACAGCTCCAGAACTTCACAGTCGCAACAAACAACCCATCTTCTTCAGCTGGAACCGCCTGAACATTTTTATGTTTGTCTTCTGCAGCTGAAATCAACTGGCTGAACCACAACACCCCTCGAATCCCTGTGACTAACAACAGTGCAAACCCTTCTTTCTTCTTCCCTGTCGGATTCAGACATCCGACCAGCAAAACTCAGAAATCCCTCAGCAATCACAGACGGCAATCATCACCAGCAGATCAAAATCAAAGGCAATCAACCATTCTAAACACAAATTGGACATAACCCATACCTTAGAATCATCTTATGACCTTAATTTACCTTCCAATTTCTTCTTCAACCGCCATCAATTCCAACAGTAGAAACAGTCACTCTTCTGTGTGTTTCTTGACCAAATCAAAACCCTCTCTTAATCAAAGCCAAGCTTCACCATTAACCTCCGGCAAATCATCACAATTTCAGACCCATTTCTTCCCTTCACTAACTGAGACCAACAGCTGCAGCTCCATCTTTCTGTACGGACAAAAGAACACAATTTCTGGAACTTCTTCTGCTCGAAAACATCACCGCTTTGCTCCCCTTGGTTGCTGCCAATTCTCTGCTTGATCATCTCACATTCTGCTCCATCTCCACTGCTCTGTTCTTCTCCATTCTCTTCCCCTGCTTCTGCTCTGCTTCTGATGTGTGTTTCATACACAGACCAGATCTAAAATCTTCGTCTGACTTTATTAAGATAAGGGTTACCTCTTAGCGGTTCCCTCTGGTTGGCGATAACCCGATACTTTAAGTACTGTGGTGCCCCTGGACTGTGTTGGGCTGCCCTGAGTAGATTTGTCTGGGTGCTCTAGTAATTCCAATCAGCTGCTTCAAATCATCTGTCTGCCCCTTAGTAATTCTTTGTTTTGCGACACTTTTGAGCTTGTATCCTTCTCGTGTTCAAGACCACCAACTCCATATGACTCCAAGTTGTGAATTGAGTCGTTTTTGCTCCATTTTATTAAATATGATTTCAAAATACCTGCAAAATAGAAAATAGTTAAAATAAACAATGTATGAGGCTTAAGTCGACTAAAGTGTATCAATTAGGTACTCTTGAATAGGTGTTTTGCACACCTATCAAATTCCCCCACACTTAGTCTTTACTTGTCCTCAAGTAAACAATTTTATTTTTTATTTTTCTTTTCTCTTTTTTTTTTCTTTTTTTTTTAAAGCAAAGACGAAACAATCCATCCTCAAATCAACTCAAATCCAGCTGCATCTAGCCCATTAGCTCCAAACTCCAAAAGTGTAAGCCCAAAAATTAGCCCTTTCGTGCTCATATACTGTCAGTTTCACGGAACTGACAATGCAAATCTCCAATATGCCCAAATATCAAGTATGCCCAAATGTCTGGTACGCCTAAAATCCGAGTATGCCCAAAATTCCAAAGCAACAGTAATCATCGCTTTGAATTTCAGTATGCCCAATTTCAAAATAGGCCCAAATCTCAGTAGGTCCAAATCTTCAGTATGCCCAAATATCAAGTCCAATTCCTGCAGCAACCATTCAATGTCATCACTGTCTTTGATCGAGCCACATACAGTCCTTCTTCAAACAGCAGTTACACCTCAACCTGACATTAGCCTCAAATCTTGCTGCTGCCTTACTCAATTCCATTTTCTTCAACTGCAACCCATCATATAGCTCACCAAGTTTACATATTTCAGCAGCTTCAGTCCAACATTTCTTCAAACACCTGAAATGCCACTTTATGTTATGTGTTTCTGAGTTCAACTAGCTTTCTCCTTCCATTCACAGTTCTCCTGCAACACAGTTAACGATACAGACACAGCCATTCATCCATTTTCCTAGTAAACTTTTCTCATCTCCAATAACGGTGTTAACAACGCCTTTCCTTTCTTGACTTCCTTGAACCTTGGTCTGAGCCTCTCAAAGTCGTGGTTCTACTGATGGAAACCTGGTGCTCAAATCCACCATGGTACCCAAACTTCTCCCCTCTGTAAGCTTTGAATCCCTGTGTCATTACCATTAATCTTCCTTGATGAACTCCAAACCAACAACAGCAACCACAATCCTCCTCTTTGTAACAATCACCAAATTCTGCCAGTCTTTCTTCTCCTTGTTGTCTTCCCTCTAATTGTCTCTTCACTGCGGCTCAAGTTTCCTCTTGAATTTCTCTTCAATCTGCTCTTGGGATGGATTTCAAACATTTAACAGCAATGAAAGAAAAAGTCTTCGGGTCTGTTTCTTTTAATGTGGATAAGAGACACCCCTTAGCGACAGTCTGGGGGTGGGAATAACCGGACTGCCACAAATTTTGTCTTCTTCGACTTTTTTTTTTTTTTTTTGACTTTTTTACTGGCTGTTCTGTTTTATGCCATTTTTTTTTTTTTTTTTTTTTTTGCTATTCTATTTTTCGCCTTGGCAGTTCTGTTTTTCGCCATTTGAGAGAGTGAGAAATAAGGACTTACCTCCCCCACACTTGAACTCTACATTGTCCTCAATGTAGATTGACTCGTCCAATGGAATTCAAATGCGATAGATATCCAGTGGGTTGACTCCCACTAAGCGAAATTGAATGGGTTGACTCCCATTAAGCATCATCTCGTCTCTCTGCGAAAAGAACAAAACAAAACAGCAAAATTAGATACAAACAAATGGGTTGCCTCCCATGTAGCGCTTGTTTTAACGTCATCAGCCTGACGTAATGTCTCTATGATTCCTCCAGAGGGATATCATTCTCACAATAAGGTTTTAACCGATGGTTATAAACCTTAAATTCTTTTCCCGTTGACAAACTCCGAATTTACACTGCACCACTGGAAAACACAGTTAGCACAACAAAAGGTCCTATCCAATGTGATTTCATTCTACAAGGAAATAAATGTAGGCGAGATTTATATAAAAGAACTTTCTGTCCAACACTAAAGTGTTTTTCAGAAATTTTGTTACCAGAATTCGCCTTTTTCTTTTCCTTGCACTTGACTGAACTCTTTTGCCTTCTTTTCTTGAATATTTGTTCAGCTGAATCACTAACCATATTGATGGAGAAACAAGAGTGAACATCACTAGGATGTTTCTTCGTCTCGAAAATGTTGAAACGTATTGTTTCTCCATCAAATTTCATTGTCAACGTTCCCTCATCAACATCAATGACGGTTTTAGCCGTCTTCATGAATGGTCGTCCCAACAGCAAACGGATGGATGAATCTGATGGGTCTCCGCTCATTTCCAACACACAGAAGTCTGCTGGAAATACTAATTGATTGACCTGCACATACACATTCTCAACAACACCTCTAGGGTAAACATTAGTATGGTCAGCCAATTGTAAAACAACACCTGTTTCTTTCAAAGGACCTAAATTAAGATATTCACATATGGATGCGGGCATTACGTTCACTGAAGCCCCTAAATCTAACATAGCTTTGCTAAATTTAGTATTACCAATAACGACTAGAATATCGAAACTACCTGGGTCTTTGCATTTTGGTGGGAGTTTCTTTTGCAACACAGCAGATGCATTCTTCCCCACACTCATTACCTCATTACCCTTGAGTTTTCGCTTCTTGGTACACAAATCCTTCACCACTTTCGCAAAATGAGGAATTTGTTTGATAGCATCCACAAATGGAATTTCCAGATGAATCTTCTTGAGAATTTCTACAATCTCAGTCTCTTGTTCCGTCTTTTTGGAAGTAGCAAACCTGCGAGGAAAAGGCAAAGGCGGAACATAAGTAGAAACAGGAGGTTTAGAAATCTCCCCCCTTTTTTAAGGCAAGCAACGTCTTAATAAATATCCCGAAAAAAAAGTCTGTCCGGTTGAAAATTTTTCGCACCTGTTTTTCGCACCTGAATAGACCGAGTTACCCCTCCACATTTTTGTTCTTCTTTGTAGTTTTCCGTAGATTCGAAACGAATGGGGCGCCTTTTCGTCAAATATCTTTTATCTTCTTTCTTCGAAGATAACTTCTTTCCCTGTATCGTTTAAATTTCAGCAACCAAAGGTCAATTAAGTACTTGATTTCTACTTTCTAAAACTAGAAAACACAACTCAAAATCGCTCTGCTCCTCACAAAATCAAATTAAAATTATCTTCAAAATCAGTTCGTTGAGACTATCTTTCTATTGGTAAGTTAATTTGTGTTTTTTTTTTCTTCCAGTTTTAATTGATGTAATCAGGATGTTCGCTTCAGTTTCTCAAATACATTCTCCTAATCATTGTTAGTATGTCACGGTTAGAAATTAAATCAGCTACGTTTGTTAAGGTTTTCAATGGTACTTCAAATGTTTGAGGAAATGTGCCAAAGAAAAAAAGTTTTAGTTCCGACTGTAATGACCTAACAGACCCATGCTCTATATAATCGATTCAGTGACGTTAACCTGGGTCAACAAATTCCTTTGCCTACATGAATGCTGTATTCCAATGACGTTTTATACTACTAACTGATTTGGAGTTTTTTTTTTTTGGACGCCATTGTTGTAGTTTTGTCTGTTTAACAATAACCTTCTTTCTTATGGTTCTTTTTTCACTGATGAAAGACTTAATTTTGATCACTGGACAATGGATGTCTCTAGCTCTATCTGTTTTTTTGGCCCCTCGCATATCTTACTAAACAAACAAGGAAGAGGAGAACTTAGCATGCATCATTATCTCTGAAACATGAGAACTCTGTGATTTCTGTATTGTGGGTCAATTGGAGACTCCTCAGTCCTCAGTCATGAAAATAGCAATAGAGGATAGAGAACATCATTGTTTAAGTATGACCAAGTATGACAAAAACTAGACCAAGTATGACAAAAACTAGGTTTGCCGGCGTGCAACGCACGTGCACTCAACTTGTTTTCTTAGATACCTTAGTAGTTTCAGGAAGAGTCTCAGATTCCTTGTCAGGTTCAACTGAACTCGATTTGGTGATCTTGTCTTCCGGTTGCACAGTTTGTGTACCACTTCTCAACGTCACGGCATTCACCGTTTCTTTTGGATTGATGATAGGTTGAGAAGGGAGTTTCCCACTATTCTGTGACTTCAATTGGTTCAACTCAGCTGCCAGAGAGCCCACTTGTGTTTGTAATTCTTTCACCGTACTCTCAGTCCTTTGCATGAATGATTTCAGCAAATCTTCCATGTTGGAACCTTTGTTTTGTTGTTGCGGTGGCTGAAATTGTTGTTGGTACTCGTTGTGGCGGTTGTAAATAGGTTGTTAAACCTCAGCTTGCTTGTTGGCATAACTCAAATTGGGGTGATCTCGCCATCCTGCATTATAAGTGTTAGAGTAGGGATCATATCTCGGCCTCTGCTGATTTGGAAATACAGCATTGACTTGTTCATTGCACTCTCCATATGCTGAATGTTGAGGTATCACCGCCACTGCCACCTGTTGCAACATAGCAGTTAGATTATCCATTTTCTGATAAAGATCAGGAGATGCACTTACCTCATTCACTTTCTTGACAAAAGTTTCAGAACGGGTGTAAAATTGTTGAGAGTTCGCTGCCATACAATCAATCAATTCTCTAGCCGTTGTTTCTGTCTTGCTCATGAATGCACCTCCACTTGCAGCATCAAGGAGGTTCCGATCAGGGGGAAGCAAACCTTCGTAGAAATTTTGAAGAATTTGCGTATCACTCATTTGGTGGTGTGGACAGCTTGCCACCAACCTTTTATAACGTTCCCAGACCTCAAACAACGTCTCACCCGACAATTGGCGAATTGACGATATTTCCCTCTTGATTTGAGTGGCTCGAGAAGCAGGAAAACACCTTTCTAAGAAAAGTTGTTTCATTGCTTTCCAAGTCGTAATGCTCCCTGGAGACAAATAGTAAAGCCAATCCTTTGCCGAACCTTGCAAGGAAAATGGAAAAGCCTTCAGCATGGCTCCATTTTCATCTTCATCATCTTTGGGAAGCATGACCAAAACAATGTTACGAAATTCCAGCAAGTGGTTGCATGGATCTTCATTGGCCATTCCGTGAAATTTAGGAAGCTCTCTAACCAACCCCGGTTTAATCACAAACTTAGATGTTGTTTGGATACACCAACGTTGTTCATCGAGCTTGTGGGAAGCTAATTCTCTTAGTGACTTGTCAGCCATAGCTTCTTCGTTTTCCAGAACTTGTTCGTCTGGAATCTCCTCGATTTGAGGTTCTTGTAGCAATGTCCCTCGGCGAGTAACAATACCGCAACGTTCGTATTCCCAACGTTTTGGTGCCAGAGATAAGTACCTGAAACAAGAGACTCAAATATGAGTATAGAAATAATAAAATAGAACCCAAAAATAAAATAACAAACGTTATTGCCTCCCCGGCAGCGGCGCCAAAATTTGATGCGTGTCGAATCCGCACAAATATACTTAAGTCCTAAACCTTCACAATATATAATAATATAGTATAGAGGTAAGAACAAGTTCGTCCACGAAGAGGTAATGGTTGTTATTTCAATATTTGAATCCTAAAGTAACCAAGGGGGGGATGTTTGTTGTTTTAAACTAAAAGTAAAATAAAATAAAAGCAAGAAAATAAAC
>JAJJMA010297423.1:0-13801 GCA_023529015.1 Papaver nudicaule
CGTATAGTGATGAAGAGGGTGAAGAGAAGACTGAGCCTGTGAGGGAAATTACTCCTTCGAGACAAAATCACTCCGGCTTTCGAAACCTATGACGAGGACTTGGAGGCTGAAAGAGAGCTCTGGGACGAGATGAAGGTTTTTGGAGATCCTACTCATCGCCATGTTGTGCTACCTGGTGAAGTTTCTCCCATGGATCTAACAGCGAATCTTTTTGCTTTTTCCTTTGTTTATCTGGATATATTTTTTGTACCTGACATCTTCCATATTTTTTTGTGCATGTATGCTGTGTTGAATATATATATACGAAAAAGCTTTTTTGTTTTGGTTAGGGTTTCTCCTCTTTAGTTTTGTATTTTTCCTTGTGAACTTCGCGATCAGGCGCGAGGTTGTTTTTGCAATATTCTAGGCCCCTAAGGTTACTCGAGGTGCGATTCCGGGGCTTACTTCGATGTGGGAGATAGTAAACCAAGCTAGTGGGGGCTTACATATCACCTTCCCAAAGGCTTTTAGCTACTTGCCTGTTTTAAAGCAAACAAAGGCTATCGAGGCCATAGGTACCCGTTTTGCCTCAGTGTACTGGGTGGTTATCGTGGATATTGGGTATCCTCCAAGAGAACATGGTGGTGTTCTGATAATCCAGTTATCCCTAGTAATGCAGTGGACTGACGGTGGGTAGCTGCTATGCTTGTGCTTCGATAATAAAGTAGCTCAATGGGGGAGTGCCGGTCAAGGCTGGAGCTCAGACATGGTACTATTCTCCTATCGCAGCCTAGAATTTGACCCATTTGTATCTCGCCAGCCCTCCTCGAGGCTGTGCTTTGATTTTTAGAGGAGGTCCCTCGGCTGCGTGACTCGCCTGCTATTCCCATGAATACAGGCGAGTTATCTGCCTCGGGGTTCCATCCACCTTTAGAGGTAGATGTTAATCCCATTTATCGTCCCCTCGACGCCTCAGAAAAAGAGGTCCTCATGGTCGTGTGGTAGTGGGTCCAAATGCTTCATTAGCTTATGTAGCCTAGATGCAAAGTACCCATCGCTAACGGGGTGTCTTGTGGGTAGAAGACTATGTCATATAGATCGTAGGGCCCTTGCGGCTTATATGAACATCAGCTTTGTGCCTGCTATTCGAGGTCTTTTTATGTTTTTGGCATCTGGGCCTTGGCGTTAAGGCCTTTTAATTTCATTGCGTCGAGGCACTAGGGGAGATACGGCGTCATGGCCTGCTTGCATTATATGGCGTGAAAGCCTTTGGAGGTTTGCCTATTCGAGTATGACTTTTGCCTAGCCGAGTAGGATCTGGAGTTTGAATCGAGGTATAGTGCATCGAAGAGTGCGATATATATTTTCTTAACAGCAGACCAAGCTGCTTCCTTTATTCTTTCATTCTAAAAACTGACATTTGTTATGTGTTGCTTACATAAAAGGTTCTAATTAAGGTGTTTCAGATTCTTTCCCTCAAATGGGGTGCTTAGCTTTTGTCCTTCGAGATTGACTAGGCTGTAAGTATCGATCCCGAGTGCCTTTTCAATGACGTATGTCCCTGCCCAGAATTGCTCCATGGTATCCTTGTCAATGTTACCCGAGTTTGGCTTGCTGGTGGAGACGTCTGGTGTTGATACTTTGCTTCTTGCCACGAGGAATTGCTCTCTGTTTTCGATGCAATGGCCCCTGCCCTTGGAGATAGGTCTGGTGCCTACCTTGTCCACTGTGGGATTGCTCACTGTGGCACTGGCCATTCCAGCCTCGACTTCAGCTATAAATTCTCTTATACATGACTCTGTTATCTTCAGATTCTTTGCTTGGTTTGGGGCATCCTGCCTCGGATTCTCTCTTTCTTGAAATCCATTTCGTTGCATACACGGGCTTCAGTTTAATCTCCTAGTATTTCTGTGATTCCAAGTGGAGTTGGGAATCGGATTCTTCTGTGTAGGGTTGAGGCTACTCCCATGATGCTGTGTAGCCAGGTGTTTTAGGTGTAAAACAATAAAGAGGATTTAGAGGGTAAAGTATGAAGTGTGATGATGTAATAAAAGATGGTAATGAATTCGAGAGGTCAAGATCGAACAAGACTCGCCTAAACCAAGAAATGGTCGTTCGAGTATTGCTTCAGTTACAAGAAGAGGATTTTAGGGTTGGTTTAGGGAGGGAAGCAGAGAAAGATGAGATCAGAGAATTGCTATGATTTTCTGTGATGTTGATGATTGAATTGCTAAAGAAGTTTGAATATTCAGTTCTCACTAGATATTGAATGCTGAATGAGAAGAGTTAATCAATGATCGATGAGATTGATTGATTAAACTTGCACTGAATTAAACTGTTTGTTCTTGCTGGAGAACTTGTTGTTTCCAAACTGGTCGAGTGACCTATTTATAGCAATAGAATTCCAACTGATCTCGTAAGAAGTGGAAGAAGTGGAAGAGTGGGAGTGTGGAGTGAGTGGGGAAAGTCTTGCGCCTATTATTAGGGAAGAATGAACCGCCCACTACTCTATCCCATCTTCTCAGCAACGTTCACACGACTTAGTTTCTTTCCCGTTGAGTGATTGAGCCGTTGCAATCACACGTGCCGTAGACCGCCAAACCAAAACCCTAAAAGAATATCCCCCCATGTAACTTACTTGATTCTCGTAAGATTTGATAAGATTTGTTAAGATTTGTTAATTCAAAGATGACTAAGTGTAAGTCGTACCAATTACTTGGTAAACTCAGGACTTTGCAATAAGATAGAGATTAAGCGATAAGCTTTGAATATCTCTTTGAGATTTGGTTTAAGGATTGAGTCGGGCAATCGCCATTTAAACCAATGAGATAAATCTAAGGGTTGAGCTAGCAACCGCCATTAGATAAGATAAGGTAAGTCTAAGGATTGAGCTATGCAATCGCCAATTAGACTGAGAGGATTTCAGCAACTCTCTGTGGCAACAGTCAAACAAATACGACTTTCGGTTTTGCCATAAATATGAGAAATTGGCTTGTGGCATGTAATGCACCAATTCTCTGAGTAATGAAGACATATGAATGTCTAAAATAATATAAGTCATAGCCATGAGCCATGATTAAGAATTATAGCACTGATTTATAGAAGCAAGTCTATAATCAGGAAAAAACAGACGAATGATGCTATCACAGCGTAGCCATCATCAAGAATGCATAAGCATTGCCAATATAAGACCTAAAGATAGGCCATGATGATCATAATAAGCCATATTATATGGTATGATAATCTTATTAAGAATTTAGGTATAAGGCTCAAAGGATGAACAATAACATTTATGTTATTTCAGATTACTGTACAGTTTGCATGTTGTTCATTCGTAAAATCGGCGAGGCCAGCCTATATTAGATAAAAATCTGAATTTTTAGTATGTTATAGGAAATTCACAGAGGAAAATATTTCGTGAAGGAAGCATCTCCTAATTCCTTACGGATTGGGCTGTATAAATCACGCCATGGAGAAATACGTGAGCAGAACTGTCAGATTTCCGAATTTGATTAGGAAACTAGAGTATTATGGACTAAGTAAAATCCATAATCCTCTAGGATTTGGATCAGTGGGACCCATAAGTAGAGGGGAAGCTAGAAAAGAATATATCCTAGCCTCAAGGGGGCAACTAGAGCCCGTGGGAGAAGAAGATCTCATGGCTCTTGCGTGAGCACAAGGAGGGGAAAGCCATAAGGCCTCCAAGATTCAGTCGCGCCCTGACTTCGGGCCTCCAAGATTTGGCCAAGGCAAAGTCATGGGGCTCCAAAATTAGGTCAGGGCAATAACATGGGTATCCATAATTAAGTCGAGGCTATGGCATGGGCATCCAAGTGCCAAGGCACGCCAAGGACGTGGATATCCAAGATTAGGGCAAGGATTATCCTTGGGCCTCCAAAGAGAGAGGGGGCGTGAAGCAATGGCGGGGACTAAGCTAGGCCATAGGAGGATGGCCAAAGCTAATGGTGGACTAAGCCAGGCGGGAACTAAGCCAGGCCGTGAAGAAAAGAAAGCCAAAGTAATGGCGGGGACTAAGCTAGGCGGGGTTAATGCTTAGGCCACGAGAATAAAAAAACAAGCAATGGCGGGCTAAGCTAGGCGGGGCTAAGCTTAGGCCAAGAGGAGGAAAACCAAAGGTGTTGGCGGCCTAAGCTAGGCGGGGCTAAGCTTAGGCCAAGAGAAAGGTGGCCAAAGATGTTGGCGGCCTAAGCTAGGCGGGGCTAAGCTTAGGCCAAGAGGAAGGTGGCCAAAGGTGTTGGCGGCCTAAGCTAGGCGGGGCTAAGCTAGGCCACGAGGCCAAGGGATGGAAATGGCGTGAATGGCCTAGGGTTTTGGCTCGAGCATGAGCTGGGCTAACGCGTATGCGTAGGTATTTTATCGTATAGGCTAGGGATTGTGGACCATGCTACTAGGCCAGGGTCGTGAGACATCAAAATACAGCTAATGGTAATTTAAATATCTTATCCCTACTATAAAATAAATTCATACCTTTTCTTTGAGCCATTCCAGGACGCCAGAGATCAATGCGAAATTACTCCTGTGACCTCGTCGCCAAAAACCACCATCAACACCAGGGTCTTCCCACAATGGCGTTGTAGGGAGAGTCTATGTCAACCACACAAAATGATGTTGGTTGTTCCAATTTTCCTATATGAATCATTAATGTCATCTCTCCTCTGGGCAACGATGGTTTTCCATTGAAACCATAGACGTTATATGTTGAGGGTACCAAGGCACTTTGTTTCGCGAACAACTTATCATACGTCCTTCCAAAGAGTATGTCCACAGAGCTTCCCGGGTCCACCAGTATTCTAGGCATTGTTGTTTTCTTGATGTGTAGCGTGATAACTAAAGGATCATTGTGCAATCTACCTTCGTCGGGGATATCTGCTGCCGAAAAGAAGATTGGACGCCTCTGCCATTATTCTAGGTGCCCTCCTACTGCTACACTTAATATTTATTTGCCTTCAAAGTCTCTTTTATGAATTCTACCAGTGTGGACTCCTTTGAAGTTTCGCCTGCAGGTGTCTGCATGAACTATGGAGTTGCAGTCGCCGAATCTCGGGATGTTTCGGTCAATAGTTATTACATATGCCTCGTGTTTATTCTACTCTTTTGGTTGTGGCGGACTTGGAGGTGGCTTTGGTAGCTCAAGGAAGTGCTGGAATTTTCCTTTTGAAATGAAAAAGTGAATATGGTCCTGCGCCGTGACGCAGTCCTCTGTTGTGTGTCCATAGAATTGGTGGAATTGACAATAATCTCTGGAGTTTCGAGTATGCTTTGGTTGGTTTCCCCTGCTTCTCGGGTATCTCATCTCGCTTGCCAATTCGGATTGTTCGATGCTTCAGAGAGCGTCTTCGATGGTGACACAGAGCTTCGACAACTTTCTGTCTTGGAAAGCAGGAAATCCTGATCTTGGTACGCCGAATTTCCTGCCTCCCTCGTATCCTCTACTATTGCCTTCGAATTCTCTTCGAGTGTCAGTTCCTCTGCTGTCGTTGTATTTTCTATTATCGTGATACCTCCCATCACCGAATTTTCCCTCGTTTCCATATCTCCCTGCGTCGTTCTGCCTCTCTCGTTTTGGAAAGTCCCTTGTTTGGTGGTTTGTGGCGTGATCTCGCTCCTCGAGGGATAAGTTGTTTATGGAGTGTACTTGTTTTGATATGGCTTCCTTTCCCTGAGTTGCTTGTTCCCTAATTTCTTCGAGCGTGATCCGCTCCTTTTGATATTTCCGTAAGTCTTGCAATGTCTCTACATTCTTGGAGAAAAGTCTATCTTACAATGGATGATTCTTGTCGAGTGCATTTAGATATGCTCGTACCTTGTCTTTCTCCGAGGCCCCATTTCCTACTTCCACACACTGGGCGGTCCATCTGTCTGTCAAGCTTTTGATGGATTCTTCGGGTCTTACTCTGATGCTGAACAATTTCTCCACACCTGGCTTTGATGAGTCGTTGTATAAGAAATGAAGTATGAATACTTTGGACAGTTCTTCGAAGGACGAGATCGAACTGGATGTCAGGTTGTCGTACCAATCCAAGGCTTCCCCTTTCAAACTGGAAGGAAAATACTTGCAAAGCACCTCGTCTCTGTCAGCCCAAGCCAGGAATACTCGTAGGTACATTTTTATGTGCAGGGTCGGGTCTCCTGCCCCATCGAAGATTGATGCGAAAACCGACATGGTGCACTTTACTGGTATGGCCTTAGCAAGAAGTTCTGGGCTCAGTGGCGAGCGGTTGACGTCATTAATTGCTTGAGTCAGCCTCATCTTGTCGGTCGATTGAATCCTGTTATCGAAGAGCTCTGCTCGAAGCGTTTTGATTTGCTCCATCATGACTTGCTGTAAAGCTTGTGTCTCGGCATTCTTCCTTGCCTGTTCATTTTCGTATATCAAATGTATGTTGTTTCATTTTGGACGTATACCTGGTTCAGTTCTTCTGCTCGAGATCACTATCTCAGGGTCCTTGGGGTCTTCTCCCTTGAATTTGGTGTTACTTCTCGACACCGAGTGTCCCCTGGATCGCGATATAGTGTGTGGGCAAGAGTGTCCCTCACTGCTCCCTTTGTAGTTTGAGGCAGACTTCTCCGCAGCTTTCTTAGTTGCCTCGGTTAATTGCTTTTTTAGTTTTCTTATCTTCTTGTTCTTTTGAATCATCTTTTTGAATTGTGCATCCCTCGTTGCGTCTTCCTTGGTTGGTTGATGTGGTAGTAATTCTTCATTCGGGATGTCATCTTCGCCGTCGTCTTCCTTATTCTCCCCATCTTCCTCTTGAATTTGTTGCTGAGGTGGTTCATCACCCACTGGGAATCCTTCCCCATCAGGTCCCAGATCTTCTATTTGCACTTCTTCCTCGTTTACACGTTCTCTATGCTGGACTGTGCTTGCTGCTACCTCTGGCGATAGTCCTTTGCTTGTTGAAAATCTGGTGTTGTGCCTCGAAGAACCCGTGCCATGCCTCGAGGAACCTACTATTTGCTTCGGCATTTGTTCGGATTTCGAAGTCATGTTGATAGTGACCTGTAAAAAATAAAAAACCCGTGAGGTCCAGGGCGGCTGGTGCAGTGTACTAGGTCTGACATGTATCCTAGTACACGTAGCAGATTCTGTCGTGCGAGGTTTCAGGATTGGTTATAGTCGTTCTGACAAAACCCTAACTGTTTTGGCTTATCCAGATCTACCTTCCCCATGAGGAGGTTCTGGCAAGCTGTCCTATTTTTCCGAATACCCCGAGTACGAAAACTGCAAGGGTTACTTCCAAATATGGACTTGGTATAGAAACCCTAAAATAGTCCTAGATTAATTTTGTTAGCGTAAACGATGTATCGAATTTGAAGGGTATTTTCTGGAAATTGAAATGGTTGTTTCCAAAGTGAAAGCTACCCTTTAGATTTTTGCCGAGATTCTTTTGTATTTTGGAAAGGTTTTTATACTCTTGATTAGATCTCTGCGTTTCAAAGCTTGAATTCCTTGAAAAGGCATTGATCTTATCATATTTGATGATGTGCTCAAAAAAACCTTGAACATGCTAAAGCTTTTAAGATCTTTAGACGCCCAAGGCGGTGGAGCTCCTAATGAAAATATGATGAAAATACGATTTTAAAGTAGAGTTTGAAAACCCTAGAAAAATTTCCCCAAAGAATTTGAAAACCATAAATCACAGGCAAACCCTAAGTTGTTTTAATCGTCACTGTTTCTAGCGCCAAACTGTGTGAGTATGAAATCTGCATAATCACTTCATACCCGACAGCCATCAAATCAAATAATTAAAATATCATAGAAGCAATTATATGTTTCATGCATGAGTACGAAGAGAATAAGAACGAGACCGAAGCTAATTGGTATAAGAAATAATAAATGATAAGAGCATAACTATATATTGCATTTCATTCTGACTAGTACATGGATATGATCCTTAGAAGCTTGAGGAGAAACTAACCTAATCTCACTCTCACGACCGAGGTTATACCAAAAATCCAACCCTTACAATGGATGCCAAGCTCGCCTTATATAGGCCGAGTCTGAAGTGGTTTACAGCTAATAAGACAAACTACTCAATCGTGGAGATGTCAGAGTTTGTCGAGTAAGGCGGTTCCTTCGGTAGGTTCATCTCCGAAGATGGCTTCGTGTCCTTTCCCTCGAACTACCTGCACGAGTCTTCTCTTGCCGAGCTCCTTGTTCGAGTTGACTCTGGAAACTTATCCGAAGCAAGACCAAGATACCTTCGGGTTGGGCAAAGTCTTCCTGATATGGACATGTGTCCCGAGGGTGCTTTACCCTCCACAGCAACAGAGCCTTTACCGATCTATTTTGTTGCATCCAAGTCAAATCATTAGCTTATGAAAGTCTTGTTGTTAAGTATGACAAGGTAGATCGATGCCTTATTAGTTTGCTCCCTTGTTAGTATTATTCCCAGACCACCATTTCAATTCAATTACCCATGTGGATTGATGAACCAAGTTTCCTCACAAATTTAACTCTTTTGCAGGCGAATGACTCGGAACACCAGCCGCACCACATCATAATTCCCAGAACATTTTGTAGATATGGATTGCAGTAGAAGTCTGGGGCTTGCAGAAATGTCGCCAAGAAAATGGATGAGTAGTCATGTATTAGTAGTTCGTGTTTATTTGTAATGTAAGCTTGCAGAAATGTCGCCAAAATATCTGTGACTTGTGTTGAACAAATTATCACGATCAATATATTTTGGGTAGTCGTATTTACGTGTGTGATTCTATGTTCTAACTAAATTGAGTCACTTGCATAGATATTTTGCAGTGTTAAAACTAAAAGTCCAGCTTGTGTACCTATGAACTAAGCAAATAAGTCATCAAATTTGTAAAACTGATTTTTGAATTTCATCAATTTCATCGCATGCCAAACACCTAGAATTAGATTTCCATCCATTTTAACTGTCATGTCACTTAAAATTGACCGAAGGTAGTTGGAATTGAAGGTAATTGGAATTATAGAGAATTCCACCGGTGCCAAACGCAGCCTAAGTTTAGTGATTTTTTCTTCCCTTGAAAACATGAAATTGTAGTAAAAAAAAGTTTAAAAACATTATTTAGTGTTATACCCATAACTACAATAAATAAATAAAATAAAAAATGTATATAAAGGGAATAAAGACCATTGCCATGTGACACGGACACCATAACTACAGCCTCAGGGATCTAAGAGAGGAACAAAAATTCAAAGGAACAATTTTGGGAAGTTGCACATTTCAAGCAAATATTTGGATTATTGTTATCGTTATTTAATGGGCTAGGTAAGATGTACCTCCTGCCGACCGCATTCAGCTTGGGAAATCAAATTCTCTAGTCATGAACGTGTATACACGTTTGGATCATGTGCTGCTGACTCCTTTTCAACCTAAAGAAATCAAAAGTAATCCAGATTAACCTAATTTCGATTGGATTATAAGTACTTCTACTACCCCCACTATTATCTGACATGTGGCAAGTGGCAAGTGGCAACATCAATTCTTACGGATTAGCCAGATTAATTAGAAAAAAGTACTGTAGTATACTACTGGTATAAGTGGACTTATGTTTTGATAGTTGAATGATACTCATTGATTAGCAAAGTTGATGATAAGCAGCATAAAGGCTATTGATTTTTCTCTCTCTTCGGTCAATTCTGGCCGTCGCTATCTTGACCCTGGTCAAGTTTTATCTATATCTTTTGATGGTCGTTATCTAACCCTTCAGGGTAATTTCTCTATCATTGTTCAATGATTCTTTCTTCTCTTTCTGATCCTTTTGTTTTCACTAGTATGACGTCTACGTCAAAGAGTTCTAATGAATATGAAGAAATAATCCAAAAGATGAATAACCTAATGGATAAACCAAAAGCCTTTATTATAGATGATGAAGAAGAAGATCTTGCTGGTTCTAATGAAGTTAATAAAATGGTTGCGTTTTGTTTTAATTCCGGTAAACAATACAGTCTAATGATTTTGAATGAAGTTCTATCTAAAGCTCGGAACCCTTCAGGTCCAATCAACATTACAGATCCTGGAGATGGATATTACAATGTTAAATTTTCAATTTCTCTGTGATTTGGATGCTACTCTACAAGGCACACCATGGTCAGTCAAAGAAGATTTAATGTTAGTTGAAAGATGCAGAGAAGAATTCCTTTTAGAAGACTACGATTTCAGATTTGTTAAGTTTTGGATTCATATTTTTGGGTTACCAATGAGCATTATGAATCCGACTAAAGTGTTCAATATGATGAAGAATACTCCAGATCCAATTGAAGAAGTTGTTGTTGCTAAATGGGGGAAGTATATGCCAGGGTTACCATTAAACCACTGCCTAAAGATCTAACCATCGTTCTAAAGTCCAAGAAGGAGATTACAACCACCCTCAGATACGAGAAATTACCCAGATTTTGTCGATTTTGTGGTTTCTTTGGTCACTTAATGAAACAATGTCCAAGCTTATCTACTGCTTTAAAAGCAGTTTTGAAATCTGATACTAAGGAATTCACTATTAAGATGAATGATAATAGCCTGGCTCGTTACCCGGAAGAAATTAGGGCGTTTCTTAAGACTGATGATCCTGGATTCATCAAATCTTCACATTGCAGAAACCCACCAAAGAAGAATGTCATCTCTCAGGAACCATGGATAGAAGAATCAACAGACGGTGGGATGAACAACACGTGTGGGATACACCTCAGATTAGCGGATCTTCGTGTAGGTAATGAGAATATTCGGAATACTGAACATATCCAGATTGAAAATAATACGTGTCCTTCATCGAATGACGATTTCCCCTCTCGGTCAGGAAAACAAAATTTTATTAAAAGAGGGGGTAATGGGGAATGACGAGGTAACGGCTACTAAGAAGGTGATAGTGGGAAACACAACCAGTAAATTTGTCTGCAACCAGGGAAATCTGACAACCAGGTCAGAAGGAATCAGTATCGAGAAAGACAAAGCGGCTCTGACTAACACAGAGAGCACAAAACCGTCTGGTAAGAATATTCCGTTAAAGCCATATATTCCTTTTTCAAACTCCCATATTGAGCCAGACGGTGAATTAACAAACCCAACTTCAACTAGTATAAAGCCCATTAATCTAAATACTACTATTTCAACCCATCAAACAATAAGTCATAAAATTACCAACCCCAAGTCAAGTAGTAGCCAGAAAAAGTCAAGCTCTAATATCAACCCTGAAGATGAAGATACCCTTTCTGTTAATACTGTCTCTTCTAATGATACTATTACCAAAACTAAAAAAAGCTGGAAAAGATCAGCGAGAGATTCCACGAAGAGTAAATCAGTGTCTTCGGTGCAGAAGATAGTTGGTGGAGAAAAGAGAGCAGCAACACCAACGGAAATTGATATGCCATGTAAGAAGATTATTCACACTATCTCATCACAATTGGGTGTGATGGCTGCCCAAAATCAGCCACAAGATCAATGTTAGTCTTCTCCTGGAACTGTCGAGGGCTGAGAAATATCTCGACAGTCCGCAACCTGAAGGCGTTTCTCAGGGCTTGCAACCCTAACATTGCTTTCCTTACAGAAACTTGACTTAATGAGATACAGTCTAATAGCTTTTTCCCAACTTTGGGATTTGATAATTTTAATTTTATCCATGTTGGTAGAAGTGGCGAGAATGTCATTCTTTGGAATGCCAACATTGATCTTGAAGTTATTAGTAGCCATAAAAATGTTATCCATTAACGCATTCATGATATTATTGAGGATGACTGGGATGTATTATGTGTTTATGGTCCACCACTCCACCCCACCTGATAGTCAGAGTATGAAATCTTTTTGGTCTAACCTCTCTGAATTTGTTGCTTCTCTGATTAATCGTAGGTGCATTTTGGGGGATCTCAATGCCATCAAATCCTGCAAAGAGAAGAGTGGAGGAAGAAATCAAATGAACGCAACTAACACTGAATTTATCAACTTCATACAAAGCAGAAATCTTATTGATCTTTGATTCATTGGCCCTGCCTTCACTTGGACCAACAGTGGTATTGTCAAGCAACCTATTTTTGAGAGACTTGATCGCGCTATGTGCACACCTGACTGGCTTCTCAGATTCAAGAATAATGGGGTTCTCCATTTACCAAGAATAAGTAGTGACCACCCATCCATCATCCTGAACACTTGCCGAGTGAACAAAAGAAAAAGGAAGCAATCAAACAAGTTTAAATACTACTAGATTGAATATGAAGAATTCGAAGACATTGTTCATAAAGCTTGGCACAATAATGAAGGAAGTATTACCAATAAACTTGAGGTGGTGGAGAACTTCATAAATGGAGCAGGAACTCTTTTGGAAATATCTTCAGAGCTTTAGAGAAATGCAAAGATGAATTACTCAATATTCAGAAAGAAGCTCATTTAAGAGACATAAGAAGTGAAGAGACTATTCTGTTGAAGAAGATTGAGTCCTTAAATCTTATGCAGCATAGATTCTATAAGCAAAGAAGTAAAGCGACGTGGATACCCAAAGCTGACAAGACCACCAATATATTTCATCTATATGTTAACCAAAGAAGGAAGAAAAACCAAATCCATGCACTCAAATCTCCTGATGGTAAATGGGTCACTAATGCTGATCAGATTGTGCACTATCTTGTGGATCACTTTTCTACCTTATTCAAGAAAGACAGTAATGAAGACAATTATGATATATTATTTCAATCCTCCATGAAGATTACATACGTGGAAAATGAGAGTATTACTTTCATTCCTCAAGCTGGAGATATCTGGTCCATTATCAAGAAAATGAAGAATCTAAAATCCCCAGGTCCAGATGGGATGCCTGCTTTATTTTATAAAAGATGCTGGGAAGATGTTGGAGCTGATGTGATAAAAAATTGTTCAACTTTGCTTTGCCACTGCTTCTATACCTACAGGTATGAACCATACCAACATTGTGCTAATTCCTAAGGTTAAACATCCAACCCTCCCTGCTGAGTTTAGACCCATTGCCCTCACTAATATTCTCTACAAAGTGGTAACAAAAATCATTGCCAAAAGATTAAAACCCATATGGACAAGCTTGTTGATAAAGCCCAATCAACCTTCATCCCTGGTAGACTTATTATTGATAATATTGTAGCTGCAAAAGAAATTTTTCACTCTATGGCTAATTCCAATGCCATCATGGGTTCATATGCTCTCAAGATTGATATCAGCAAAGCCTACGACAGAGTTAGATGGAGGTTTCTTAGCCATTGTCTGAAAGCTTTTGGTATAATAGGTAAATCTCATGAAATTATTCCGAGTTGCATTGCCATTGCATCCTTCTCAGTTGTTATTAATGGGCAAGTTGAAGGCTATTTTCTCAGTGAAAGAGGATTAAGGCAAGGTTGTCCTCTTTCACCAAGCATGTTCATTCTTTGTTCTCAAGGCTTATCTTGGCTTATGAGGACTATGGAGGAAAATAATTTATATCATGGTTATAGGATATGCAAAAATGCACCCTCTGTTTCTCACCTCATGTTTGCAGATGATTTGCTCTTATTTGGTAGTGTGGATAATCAAAACTGTTGAGCATCTCCAAACAATTCTGACTATATATACTTCTTGGTCTGGACAACAGATAAACATGTGTAAATCTTCCATTCATTTTAGCAAAGGTGTTGAGTTCAGCAAAAGGGAGGAAGTGGACAGTTTTTTGGGTGTCAATCAGATGGAGTTGAATGATAAGTATTTAGGGCACTATCTTCTAAAACCTGCCTATCAGAATGCTACTTATGATTTCCTAATTGACAAGTTTGATTCTAAGTTGGCTGGCTGGAAGAGATCTCATCTGAATCATGCAGGCAGAACCATGTTGA
>JAJJMA010297429.1:0-14402 GCA_023529015.1 Papaver nudicaule
TATGAAGTAAAATATTTATAGCGGGTAAAAATTAAATATGGCATACAATGGAAAATATGGGGAGGATATTTTTTTTTTGAAGAAAGAAATAAAGATATATATTGTAAAACGTAAAATTAAGAAGTAAAATATTTATAGCGGGTAAAAATTACTCCAGAAAAAGATCACACGTATTTCTTTTTGTCAAAGGCAATATTTTATGTGAATAAAAGGATAAAAACACTAAAGTAAGTTATAAGAAAGGCCATTTGTGGTTTAAAATAAAAAAAAAATATTTTAAAACGTTTTAAAATAAAAAAGGAAAGAAAAAAAATATTGGAGGCAGAATATTTGTTTTATAGAAAAAAAATAATTGCTTAATTAGCCAAAAATATGAAATTCTATATACTTTTAGATATGTATCAAAAGTATTTCCAAAAAAAAAAACTTATTTTCTTAAGTTAAACTCTATAATGCTTTCCACCCAAGGCAAAGTAGCAAACCCAAGTTTCGTTTTGCAGGTAATTTATAGGCAGTATGCTATTTCAATGAGATTTACAATAGATTGTCGCATGGGAATACATCTAATGGCATACAAAAATTGGTCTCCTCCATGTGCAGGTTTAAATTTACCTCAGGTGGTATCGGTAAAATTTTTAGCACAGCCCTTTGATGTGTTTGCAAGGTTAGATTTTGTTGGTTTTTTGATGTCTTGCACTCGAGTTTCTTGATGTATTGCGCAGTTTCTTATCTAATATTGCGTATGCATTTTTTTGGGTTGTTTCGTTAATACTGTGTTTATTAAGGTATGCAGTCTCTATATGAATTAGCACTGATTTTGATGTTATTTTCCTGTTTCTTTTGGCAAGAAATTGGCAATAATTATATGACTAATCTGCTTTGTTTGTTTGCGCACATACAGGATTTGGTTATGTTGTACGGGGTGCATTGAAGTATCTGTTTCGTCGCGTGTATAAAGAAACCAAAGTAGTAACGATTGTGCAATCTAAGGTACAAACTTCTAAATGGTTTATAAATTGTGTCCTTTTAATATACATGTTTGTAAATCATTGTGGGATATTGTAATTCTAAAGGCCGGTGATATCACATGAACCATTTTCATCTGACATGGCAGACGGAACAGCCATGATTACCGTGGAAGTAAGGATTTTAAGAACAGGGTCAACGAACCAACGTAACAGAGAAGAGCGTTTCCAGTTCCACATAATTTTGCAACACAAGTATGTTTATGACCTAACAAAATTAAATTCTATTCTGCTTTGAGAATTTAAGAATGGTTTTAAGAAATACTAACTAAAAAAACAACAAACAGGAAGAAGGTATACATACAGTTATCTTATTCGTAGATGCGTGGACTGGGTTTTACTTACTCTACTCTGAATGAAGGGTTCGACACATGCACAGTTAACGAACATGACTGGCTGTGTTACACAGAGATATTAGTGACCTTCATATATATTAGGCCCGCTATTCCTACTGTAGAATAAATCTGTTTGTTTCATTACTGTAGTAATACATATAATCTATTTTTAGGAGAAGGCGTTAAAAATGCTCTTGGATCAAAAGGATATTGTGGACTCTATAATAATATGCCAAAGAAATGGCTATTCTTCTCAGTGAGTTCATATACTTATTATTTATCTTTTGACCCAGGTATAACTCTGATACAATTAGAGTTATTTAGCATTTGGGTCCTAGATTTTGGTATGGTAGAGGGTCTGGGTCCTAAGTTTGTCCGATTTTGAGTTTGGGTCGTTGACTGTTAGTCAACTAGGTCAACCAGACGGAATGTTAGAACAATTAACCTCAGTTAAGATTTACATCTATATGTTTGCCACGAGTCAGTTTAATCCCGTCTAGACCTAAAGGAAAGATTATAATCAGCAGATATGGGAATGCATCAGCAGATATGGTTAGCAATTTATTCAATTTCTAATACCTCCTAATTTATCAAAAAACCCATTCAGGTTGTCAAGCTCAGTTCTGTTTTCTTGAACCACTACTTTTCATTTACTAGACCTCAAATTCAGGTAGCTGAATCTCCCAATACTGCTGCTGCTCATATAGTTGAAGAAGAGAAATTAGACGATACAACCGACGGTATAGATATTCAGAAGTGTTTTATAGATATCAATTTAGGGAAACGGAATGGATTGTTGCAAACAAATCCCGTATCATATCCAATAACATAACATCAAACCATTACAAATCCCCATATCATATCCAAAATCAAAACCATAAAAATTGAGTACCATTTCCACAACTGATATGTTAGAAACGATACCTCCACCGGCTTTAGAAACTTGAATTGCTACTTCCGGTTGCTTATCATCATCTGAATACGATTCTTCTTCTTTTTCTTCTGGTTTTTCTTGAGCGTAGTTGGGAAGAGCAGGTTTTGTTAGGGGTTTTAGTGATTTCATTCAAAAGTAGATATCCCTCTCTGTGAATGTTGAAGCGTAAATAGGTGCTTTATCGGTGGTGATGGGGGAGGGTGAAACAAACGAGAACGCACTGCGCAATCTGTAGTGTCTAATTTGTTTTTCTTAATTTTAATGGTATAGTTATAAATTTTAACGGAAGTTAACTACCCTAACAGTTTGACTAGATTATATAGTTGACTAACGGGTCAACGACCCAAACTCAAAACTGGACAAACTTAGGACCCAAACCCTCTACTATACCAAAATTAACGACCCAAACACTAAATAACTCATACAATTATCTCGCTGTTTATTTATATTTTGCTATACGGGTTTCAATTTTTGTCATCCGGGTTGGTCATTTTTTCCGTATTTGTTTTTTACACATTTGTTTGTGAAAAAAACAACGACAAACATCAAATCTTAGATTTCGAATATGAGCTACCATAAGGGATTTATTTAGTGAGGACGATTAGTTAGGTCTCCCAGGCTGATTTTGTTTAAGCATTTTTCTTGGCTACGATCCGTTGTGGCAGATTATCCATTGAGACATGTCAGAGAGAGTAGGAGTACTTTTAAAGGTTAAAAGTCAACATTTCTTGGTCAACAACAACGTTAAACGCCCGGGAGAGCAATTGTGAAGGATTGGGTAAAAGGATTGGGAAGTCTATTTCTCACGGTAACACGGACTTCCCAGGATCCAAGTTAGCATCAAATCATCTCCCTTTCTGGTGTGGGGTCCACAATCAATGACAATGACAAGGTTGAACTCAAGGTTAAAGCTAACTTTGTCTTCGTGGGTTTGATGTTAGTTTACTTAGTTGCTCAATCCAAGTGATGCATTGATTTTAAATTAATGTGTTAATTAGAAATGTTCTAATATACCTGGACCAACAATTAACGATGTTGGATAAGAAGCTAAATTATGATAATTTTAAATTATGGTGTTGTGTGACGAAGGGGCATTACAAACAAATTAACAATTATCGATTGGATCAATAGTGATTGTTGCTTCAGTTGGACGTCGCAATTTATAATTTTATTCATTCATGTCTTAAAATGTCCATCTATTTTTATTTTATTTAAAATTGATTAGCTTCATTTTAATTAAGACATGTTCTATCGAATCTGAAAGGCCGGGGCGGGGCGAAGCCCCGCCACTCCCAGTTAACAATTACGATATTAGTAGGTGTGTTCTTTCGTATTTAACTGACAGGATGCATTGATATTAGAGATGTACTAATGCTTCTGTACAAAAAACTTAATAATATCGGATAATAAAATAAATTGAGGCAATCATAAATTATGGTGTGTGTTATGACGATGGGGCGTCAGACGCAAATTAACAATTACTTCAGTTGTACGTCGCAATTGCTAATTAACTCTTTTATTCATGTCTTAAGATTTGCGGGCATAAGCATAAATAAATCATGCAATTCGATAGATTAATTTTTTCCTATAATTATATTATAGAAGGATATCAAATAGAAGTTATTGACAACAATCTATGTTTTTTCCTATAATTAAATTACTTTCATTCTAATTAAACACGGGGGCGGGGCGGAGCCCCGCCACTCAACAACATGAACAATCACTCTACCCGGTGCGTAGCTCGGGTTGCCGACTAGTCCCAATAATATAGAAAAAAATAAATATGAGCTATGGTAGTGTGATTTTACTTTGGACATAAGAAGTTACCGAGCTGCGAGCACAAGAACATCTGCGCCACTTACTCTGGACATGAGAAGTAATCGAGCTGCGAGCGCAAGCATAATCCACACTAGAGAACCTTGACCATTATTGATTTGATAAATTTAATGTGTATACAAATAATTTCAATTTTCTAAGTAGTAATTATTAACTTATAGTATAATATTTGGGACCTATAAATACTGTCCAAAAAAAATATCTAAAAAAATTACACATGTTTGCCCAAATTAATTCGGGTCAGTAAAAATCGATTTCCATAGTTGTCCAAAGTATTGAAATACAATTACAATGGATTGGGCATGGGTTGGGCAGGTTCACCCAACCCAAAGGCAACCATTAGTGGGCTTGGCTATTTGGAGGCGAAAATTGGAGAATATGGCTTGGCGCCTGCTACAAATTTGGAGAAATTGCCTCACCACCACCCCCGAAATTGCCCTCACTTCTTCCACCGTTCACTGATTATATGCGCTGTTTTTGGCATAGCATAGTTTTTGTTGGCACTGCAAAACAATAAAACCATCCAAATGCAGTTATAAGGGATGTCTAAATATGTATGAAAAGTCTAAGTTACCCTTACAGATTAAAATACCCCTAAATCTTAACTAATAACCCTAGTTTTATAACCCTAATTCAAAAACAAAAACTAAAACTAATTAACCTTATCCTCTACCCATATATCCCTCTCCTTCTCCTAAAACAAAAACCGTTTTACGGTTCAAATTTTATTCCCCTTCTCAAACAGTTTCAAACCTTCTTCGTTTGAGGCGTCCCGCTGATTTGCCTCTAATCAGTCCAAAGACCCCAATATGCGTCTCATGTACTAATTCTGAACAAACCCCATGTTTTCAATCATGTTGTCATTGTTTTTTTAGGTTAGAATCATCGATTTGGGGCTGTTTTTTTTTTCCCCTCAGTTGGTTTTACGGTTTGGATTTATTGAGGCTTAAACTCGTTTTTACGGCTTGTGATTCTTCATGAAATAAGGTATAAAAGTTTTTACGCCTTGCAACCAAGCCGTAAAAGATGCCCTAGTTTTTCCCTAGAATGTTTTACGCCTACCAAACCAAGGCGTAAACATTTTGGAATGTGCTCACAAAAATTTGAACCGTAAACATCAAAACCAAGCCGTAAAAGAATGTTTCACGCCTACTAAACCAAGGCGTAAACTGTGAAATTGAGGCGTAAACTTTTTTTTTTTTTGTAAACCAGTTTTTACACCTTGGTTTACTGGGGCGTAATTTACTCAACCAAGGCGTAAACTGTGAAATTGAGGCGTAAATAACACTTAAAAGTATTTGACGAAAAACATAGTTTTACGGTTCAATAACCAAGACGTATATAAAGAATGTGTCAAAAAATATTGAGGCGTAAACAGAAAACTCAATACTAAAGGGTAAAACTGTCCGTTTTATAAGGGGTTTTTGGTTTTGGGTTTTGATGACCCAATTTTATCATAGGTTGCAGCGCCAACAAAATGTCTGTTTTGCCAAAAACAGCGCATCTGATTATACAATGTCAAATCAGGCCCTGCTTTGGAGGGTGGCAACATGTGCTCCGCCAGCCCATCCAGCCATTTGGTTTTATAATTTTTTCAAAAAATGTATCTTAGCTGATTTTAACCTACGACCTGTAACTGTTTCCTTGTGGACAGAAGTACTGAGGCTGAGCTATCAGTGAATTTTTGTTCTTTACCTCATTATTTAAAAATCTACTACTATTCACACTGATTTTGAAAATTTGATACATGAGCATTGATCTCCGAAAATGAAAAATTAAATCACCCTTTTTTCATAAAAGGAGGGTAAGCCCTCAATAGCTTAGAAGCAAGGTTACAGTATTCTCATTTGTCAGATGAGATGAAATGTTCGGTATACTAATATTGCGGAAATAAGTGTCTAAGTAGGAGAATAAATTTGCTAGATTTTCGTTTCTCCATTCATCTTGGATTGCGAAGTTGTTACAAAAAACTGTCAGGTTTGCAGTATCCTTAAGATTACCTCTACTACGTAATTTAAAACCTAAAATTTTAAAGTTCATCTGAAAAAGTTGTCTTGTGAATTCTTCACTTTGGGCATATCTTTGTTTCCGTGCTTCCGTGTACATGGCTGTCAGCAGCAAGAGAGTTGGTCATGAATCGCTCTGAAAAATGACATTGTAACCACTCCATTCTGTTGCCCACTGGAAAGCTGCTTTGACATTGTAATCGCTCGGAAAAATAAATCACCCAGGTACTACAAATTGCCCAGTATTTAATTACATCCTAACTTCACTCAGTGTTACAAGGAAATGTGCTTGTCTGGACTTGCTAGCTACGGAACAATTGCACTAAACAGGCGTTCCTAAAAAAGTTTGCCCAGGGTTGTCAAAATGTTAAAGACGGCCATGTGCCAAATTATATACATTACCCACCCTCGTGAAACCCTTCCGCGACTCCAACAATGGAAATGAAGCAGAAACAAATGCAAATGCCCTTGTTCACTCCAAGCCAAATATTTTGTTCATAAAATTTCACTTTCGCGCATGTTGTTATCCTTCAGCTACACTAAAAATCGGCACATGTACAGGATTAAGAGGAACCCACCCAAACTCAAGTAACCTTTGAATTAGAGAAGATAAAGATGCAATTACATAAGCTTTCTAGTAGATGTATCTCTGATTTTTACATGATGTTCTTACTTAAAGGAGCTTATCGGTATAAAATGTATGGATAACAGCTTCCGCATCGACATAGTTGCAACGAAGTCTATGAGAATCAATAGAAGTTGTATATACAATGCCGCCTCCAAGCAAACTTACATAACAATGACTAACCTTTGGTTCAAAAATACGACGGGATTAGGATCTCGTATGGATGCCGATAAATCACCTCAATGTTACATGGGAGCCGTGACAAAAGTAAGGGTGGTCAATGTAGAAGAATCACTATGAAATAACCTGCTTAAATAGACTATTTCCTGGTTTTCTCATTCCTAACATATTAGCAAAGCTACATTTCAACGTAAACTTCAGGAAACAAAAACACAAAAGATTTCACATTCCATCAAGATTTGAACTGGAGATTTTGAGTTTTGTTAGACAGATTGCGATAACCATCTGCGAGACGTAAGACTGTAATATTCTCAAATGCTAAGCCAGTAAAGAAACTTAACTGAGACGTCTGACCAATTAGGTTCAATTCAGCTGCAGTATAACATCTTCTCTGAATCGCAATTACCTTTGGCAGAATGAATACATCTCTAAAAGCTAAGCCAGTCAAGAGATTGATCTGAGCTCTTCAACCAATTAGGTTCAATCCAACTGCAGCATAACATCTCCTTCGTATCACGATAATCTTTAGCAGAATGTATTACAGGTAAACAAGGTTCACACACACACCGTCGAGGAGCCATGAGCCGAGACCGCAGCATCAACAATTCAAGTATGCAACATCGACATTTCAGCTCAACAAGGTGTAAATAGAATCCCTGCAACTTAGGATAGTTAGTGTTAGTTCAATGTACTTATCTTCATGTAACAACCAAGTCAGAGATCCTTATCTCAAGTATGTCAAACCCTTATCTATGTAACAACTATCATACTTATCCTTGTAATACTCTATGTATAAATATCAATCACAATGTAAATGAAAAGATATCACAGAGACTTCATCTGATGATCATTTTATCAATTCAATCTTTCTCCGATCGATAATCCCTCGATGCTCATGTTTTCACATGGTATCAGAGCGGTGAGATCCGCTCAATTCGCTTCCGCTTCCATATCTTTGATTCAGCAATTGCAATAGTCATTGAACTCAAGGTATGTATCTTTAATCAATCGTCTCATGGATTCTCCTGAAATCAATTATCAATTGCCTGATGTCAAATATCATAATTATCACTTATTTGACTCTCATAAAATCAATATCCATTCAAGTTATGTATATACGGATGTTCTTCCTGACTTATGTACATAGCCAGACTTCGTTATAATTTTTCTTTCAAACAAAATTAATTAGTTTGTCCAGAATTGATCAATCAATGTTTGGAGATCCAAAGTTAATCTCTCTTTATAAAATCGACCCTGTTCATTCGGTACGGTCGTTTGATCAATCATGTATTCTATCAAAGATCATAATCATAGTAGAGATCTTTTGCTGGTCTAGTCTCTAATATATTCGGTGTCGTTTAACTTTTTCGCCGGCGCTCGGTTCTTGTCGTATCACTGTGAGTATCACACTATCCACAGATACTCTGATATATATATTTCTAGATCATCTTTATCATCCACTAATAAAAGTGTGCTCTGTTATCCTAAACACCCATTTTTGGGTTCAATATCTTTGAATCTTCTCTTGGCTTATTTGTTTAAAGTCTAATCATACTGTTGTCAAACTGATCGACTTAAAATCAGTTGTCGCTATCAATCAAATTCAGTCTCTCAATATAACATCTAATCGTTGTTCTTTTTCTTAACCATTTTCCATCCAATAGTATATCTCTTCATAGTTTCTTAGAAGAGTAAATTGTAATGGATGATCTTTTGCATTTTGTCAACCATTTTGTCATTTTGCATACCTTGTGCCATCCTATGGACGTACTGTTATCTTTGATATCAAAGATAATCTTAAGATCAACATCAAGAGAGGTGTTTGTTCATTCTTATTTTTATCAACATTTTCATCTATGTTCCATTCGTAGAGACTAGGGAGTGACCCGTGCCTTACGGCACGGGCTATTTCACAATTTCCACGTTTTGGATATTGATACCACACTTACCTAATCTAGCAATTATAACTCCGGGTGCCCAATTCTGCTAGTACCTTCAATATGTTTTCAATTCTTCTCATTCAATTTTATTATACGTCTCTTTTAGGCATTTAAACTATCGTAACTCCACTCCTTCGGTATCGTCTCATTCGAAAATGCTCAACTCAGAAAACAATATATTTATAGATATTGAGCGTGATCTCTTGTCAAAACTATTTAGATGTACCCAAACTTAAAAACCCAATAAAGAGCCTACACATCACTAAATTCATCCCAACAGTCTCCCGGACTAAGTTCATCGCAACAGCTTCCAAGATAAGTAATTTCGTTAACAATATCTGGATGAGAATCATCAACTGGGTTAGTGTGCAATGCAACATGCCAATCTTTACGAACTCTTAATTGAAAAATCTGTAACTTGTCTAAATTCAAGTACCGATGTACTACAAAAATAGCTACAATAACAGTATCAGTCCGAATTGGGAAAGTCTGTAACAAAATGGCCAAAACAATAGTTCCTTTCATCTTCTAACTTGACAACTCACAGTAAGAATCAATACAAAGCTATTTCTCGAGTTTTCTCTCACTCCATCCTTCTATATCAAATAAAAGATAACTGGAACATTTGGTTGGTTAAAGACAGGCCAGCCATAGATATGAACCTTCAACAAAAAAAATCTGGTATCTACATCTCAGAATACTTGAGTTTCGTGGAAATTCAACCTTGTTTGTATCCATACATTGTTCCCTATTGCTAGGTTCAAAGATGGTTAATTACAAACATCTAAAAGAAAGTCAAATACTGCCATTTTGCCTCCATCAGAACTTTCTAACACTTCCAAGTAGTGGACAAAAGATGGGCACCACTACGGGGCTTCCCATAGTGTGTGACTGTACAGTTTTTCTGAACATATGCCAGCCTTCAAGTCAGGATTTTTGTTTATCAGCGACTACCGCTTCTTGTATAATAATTTAGGTTCTTCCTTGAAAGGCTATAAGATATCAAAGAATGAAAAAAACATGTTAAAAAGGGTAATCCAAGTTAAAAAGAACAGAAAAACAGAATAGGTCCACGCAAAAAGTCTTTCGCAAAATTATAGAAATAAGCACCAAAGTTCAGCATCTTAAAGAAGAATACTATTTCAAGAGGATGCTAAAAGGAAAAAAAAATACACAACTCAAAAACACCCTAAGCAATTAGACACAAAGATGGACTGAGATGAAAATAAGAGGATAAAAGCTTACAAATATAAGGAATCTGGACTTTCTTTAAAGACACTAAACCATGAGAAATAAATCTGTAATAAGAGACCACCAAAAATAAGACAGAGAGATAAAATAAGAACATAAATGTCTTGGCGAATCGTGCAGATCAGTAATAAGGCTCGCACTTATTATGCTACATCAAGCACCAACACTAAGCTTTTCATACATATTTCAACTCAAGAAAGCCCAGCTTTTTCGTAAATGAGCAAAAAAGGACATCTACTATCTCATCCTTACCTTGTTACTCTAAGGCTCATATGATGGCAGTTTAAAAGTGCATAAGAGAAAGGCGAAGGAATGATAAAAAGAATATACCTGGCGCTCCATAAAGAGCTAGCCTTGGAGACAAATACAGAAACAACTTGATTAAAACTACTTAATTGTAACGTCGGGTATGGTAAAATATGAAATGGTAGATACCGAGTCTCTGACATCTTCAGTGCAGCTAACCACAGCAACATGTTGTTTCTAGCCTAAAGTTTTCAGCTGTCTCCTTCTGGTTAGAGTAGTATTATGTTGTTTCACACCAAGAATATTCATCGTTTTCCCTTATTTTAGTCCCCTAAAGATTTTACCCACTGTTGATTACAAATCTGTCCGTTAGTTTTCCCGTATATAGTCGACGTTTTAGGTGAGAGAAGCTGCCCTGTAGAGATTTCAATAATACAATATAGAATTTGTCGACTGCAACATGTACAAATACTTCCCATATGTTCATATCAACTGAGAAGAACTAATTTTATTAAACAATACAGAACCGGGAGCCCCATTTCAACAGATAATTACCTTTTTATGTTGCTTCATGTACATGGCTGTCCATGTAACGTTGAGGGCTTCAGCTTGTGATGGAAACACCTCATATGTTCTCAGTTACCGAGAAAGGAATACCTGCCATAACAATACCACGACTAACTCATCGCCCAAAAGCACCATTGTAGCAGACTTCAAAACTCAGTTGCAACAAATAAAAACTAATTGTTCAATACCATGTACACACAAATAATTTACCTGAGTATCACAATCTAATACCTCTGCCAGGATAAATATTTGCACCACTGTGTCTGTGTCGACAAAGCTCAGTCCTGAAAATCAACAATACAATATCAACACCGGCTTTGCCAACCAAGAACTCTTAGTTCCATGAATCTGAAATTCAAATGTATGAAGCATTGACCCAAATACTATGATTTCTGATTCAGTGACCATAATAACAAATACCATCTAAAAAAATAAAGCACGGAGATCTGATAATTACACTAATAACCAATAGTAAGAAGGGTGGATTTTGTTATACTTTCAGTTAAAGAGAATCTAAAACTACTGTTTGCAGCAATCCTAATAGCCTAAACATGCAAAGAACTTCCTATGAAAACCGAAATCTCAATGTTACTACAGAACTAAATTCACAAAAAAGAAAAAAAGAGTAACCTTTCTAAAGAATTGGAATTCGCAGACGTATTTGAAGAGGTTGGATGTAACCTGCTAACTTTGGTGAGTTGCATTTGATCTGTGATGCCATTTTGATGTGGATTTCCAAATCTGCGGCAGAAGTTAATCACATTAAGCATCAAAATACCAAAGAAAAAGGGCCAAACCGAATCAAAAAATTAGAAATTTTGTTTTGTTGATTATAAAAACTTAAACATAAACAATACTAACTAATAAACCACAAAAGGATAATACATTTTAGTCTGTAAGTGGGAGAAAATCCAGTAAAAAAAATAAAATCGGGCTCTATCAAATAGACTGAATCAAACACAATCTGATTAGGTCACCAAAAAAGGGTTCCTGCAAACTTATATGATAACCAACTAAAGAGACTTGCAATTACCAACAGGATTGGTTCAAAGATTACATGAGGTTGTATAACCAATGCCAATTACAAATATGGACAACAGGAAGATCATCATTTAAACAACCAATACAAATCACAGATTTAAAAAAGAAAAAAAAAATCTAACAGAATCAGGGGTATAAGGCAAACCAATACCCAGGGGAAAAAAATAGTTTTAAGTACTCAATGTCAAAAACCTTTAGAATCAGAGATATCGATAAATTAAATTTTGGGGATTGGGGTAAGAGAAACTTACATGACGAACTGAATTGAGCCTCCGTCCAGACTGAATCACACTATTTATAGGCAGCAGAAATCAATAACATTGATGACAAAGGAAGAAATCTGATAAGCCAGTCGTGGTCATGAAAGAAATCAGTTACAAATCTGGAAATGAAGAAGAGGAATTAAATGTCGGACAAAAAAATGAATTAAAGAACAATACATGGACGGGAATGAAGGATTACCGTTCAAACAAAACCTCGAGAACTACACTGGGAGGGATGGGAGAATCCTAGCCTCCACTAAAGCAAACTGGAATGTATCCTGACCGTCCCGTGACTCAAAAAACACTCCTGTTTTGTAAGTATAGATTGAGGTAACCCCCGTCGATTGTCTCACGGTCAATCCCGAAAATCTTCCAAATAAATCTGGCAAATATTTCGTTGCCAGTTTCAATTAAATCTGGCAAATATTTCGTTGCAAATCTCTTTGTTCCAAAACTGTTCACAAATACCAAAAATATTTCGAGTATACACGGATCTTCACCGTGATATTTTTGGTGTATCTTTATTCTATGTGTGCATCCGTGTCATGGTTTCCATAAATGGAAGAAAGTCTCTCATAGCAACAATATTTACAATCATTCTTTGTTGTTATCTCGAACAAATACTGTTCTTATCTTGGGATTTTTTTTATCAGTTAAAAAGAGAGTTTTCACCCATGAAAACTCTCTGATAATCAGATTTTTCATCTTCAGCATCTTGTCAGCACAATATCATGTGTTTGTATGATAGTCTGTGGAATCTCAAAGGTCGAGTTTATTCACCTAAACAGACTCCTCCATTCATTGCATCTTTACTGTCCACGTAAAAGATGACAAGTCTTTAGCTCTTACCATCTCCGGTAATCAAATCATGTAAATGTTTCTCATTGATTTCAATATCTCCTTATTGGTATTTATCTAGGAGAAAATAAATCATATTTCTTCAATAACACCTAAATCAAGGTTCTTCCTAAGCTTTTCAGGTTTTCAAAACTTCTTCCCTGCATCTTTATCATATCTTCATTCAAGATGTAGTATGTCAGCTCGGATTTTTATTCCTTCATCAGAATTCAACTCCGAATATTGTTCCAAACCAAAATCATTTTGAATATATCCATATATGTCGGGATATACTTCAATCCTAAGAATATTTCCCTACCAAAACAGATGGTTCCGTTTTTGGTATGATCCTAAATGTTGTCATTTGCTTTCAACAGCAAGTGTGATCGATCATAACAAACCTTAGTTTATTCGAAGGTTTCATCTCTCAATATCACAATCCTTTTATGGGTTTTCTCTCCATCATCTATACATGGCGTTCCACTGTTCCATTTTCGTGCCCCATGTTTACTGTTGGTATATTCATTCACCAAACTGCAAAAATATTTACAAAGTCACCAAGGGCTGCGCACTTTCAACGTTTAATTGGCAACAACGTTTAATTGGCAAGTTTGGCATTCGTTCCATTTTCACTCCTGCTCCAACTTGACGGGGGGTATTACAGGTAAACAAGGTTCACACACACACCGTCGAGGAGCCATGAGCCGAGACCGCAGCATCAACAATTCAAGTATGCAACATCGACATTTCAGCTCAACAAGGTGTAAATAGAATCCCTGCAACTTAGGATAGTTAGTGTTAGTTCAATGTACTTATCTTCATGTAACAACCAAGTCAGAGATCCTTATCTCAAGTATGTCAAACCCTTATCTATGTAACAACTATCATACTTATCCTTGTAATACTCTATGTATAAATATCAATCACAATGTAAATGAAAAGATATCACAGAGACTTCATCTGATGATCATTTTATCAATTCAATCTTTCTCCGATCGATAATCCCTCGATACTCATGTTTTCACAGAATGTCTACTTCCAAGACAGTGATAGGAACCTGTATCAAGAGAATAGAACAGGATTCCTTCTTCATGCAATAACCTGGCAAAGTAGATTTTGTTTTCCATTTGACCAGTCGGAGCAACTGCAGAGATACAAGCTGTATTGCTAACGCACAACATATGCCGCCCCAAATTCTTAACTTCCACCCAGACCATCTTAACATTGTTCAATCTGAAAATACGAACCCATTTCCCCAGATGGCCTAACAAAACACACATAAGTTTTCCTTCGCACTCCACCAAGTAACTCTCATA
>JAJJMA010297452.1:1575-12150 GCA_023529015.1 Papaver nudicaule
GTTTGAATTCGGTCGTTTATTCAACCCAATTTCCACTGATTCCACCCCAATACATATAATTTCCTTCAATTTACAAAAAACTGAGACCAAAGGGACTCGAAACCATGTTCCAGAGCATGTGAGGTGGACGTCAAACCAGTGAACCATGTTCATTTCGTGGTTACTAGTCTACATACTTTAAATTTATACCATTTCAACTAATAAACCAACTCAAAATATCTTTTCTAATGCCGAATTTTCCGTACCGAATTCACATTCTAAAATCGAATTATACACGTACGTATGCCGTTCCGTACTACCGCCGAATCTTGACTCTTTGACCGAATATTGGACCGAATTTAAATTTTCCGAATTTGTATAATACTCGTACGTTTGCCGTTCCGAAATTGTATCCGTATCCCGAATTGCTAACTAGGAACCCTAACTAAATTTTTCTCTTAAAAGTGCATGTTCATATACCCTTTAATTATGGTTTAGTTCAACAATCTGTTAAACGTATACTTGGTTTTTGGTTGCATGCAACTGCTCTACTCCCTAGTGTTTACTGTTGTTTTATATGAAGATGAACGTTATGGAAAACTCACCCCATCCATCTTCTTCTGGTTCAACAAAAAATGCCATTAATGACTCCCTCTCTCACACGCCTGAGGCTACTTTACGGCTATCTCAATTGTCTCAACACATTCGAGATAATCAATACGCTGATTCCAAAGGTAAAGTGCCTTATCCACCGAGTCCCAAGCGCAACGCCTCTTTTCCTTCAAACCCACCATCTTCTTCTTCCTCAAATCTCTCATCTCCTCAATCCCCTCATTTTAACACTGCTGTAAAAAACAAACAAAGTACAGTACAAACACCATCTTTAACATGCAAAAGGAAAAATCGACGTGGAGAGAATCAGAATCTTTAAAAGTCAGCAACAATGAGACAAAGTAAAGAAAAAGAGATCTTACAAGATGTCGTTTACCCTAACATTTCTACAAAAACTAACACTCTAACACAGGATAAACAAGGAATTTGTTTGGCTGTTATATTGGTGGGTTACAACATCCCATTCTCGGCTTTTAAGGATTTGATTAAGCTTAAATGAACGCCTTTCAAAGTTACTAAAGTGGAGGCTACCATTGGAGTTTCAACATTCAAGGCCAGTTTAGATTCTCAATTAGCTCGTAATAAGATCCTACTATCTAAACAATGGATTATGGAGAGATACATTGTTCTGGTGGAGGAGTGGAATTTTTTTCTTGAGAATTCCGATGCATGCATGAATCATGCTCTTTTTGGGTTACAAATGCATAATCTTCCAATAGCTTATGCACAAGAATCAACCATCAGATGCATGCTAAATTTCACTGGTAAGGTCATGGAGGTAAACCTTTCTACTTCAATTCCTTTAGTCTTGATTCAGATGAATATTAGGACTCCAATTTGGCCGGGTGCACATGTTGCTGCAAACAAATCCAAAGTTTGGACACAATACTTGTATGAAAGCGTCCCTTTGTACTGCTTTAAGTGTGGTTGCATAGGCCATCTTGCTAGAGAATGTCACATGGTTCAGAACCCATATCTTGGCATCTTTCTCTCAAGAACCCCTAATTTACAAGCAAGAGAATTACGACACTAATTGTTGTTAATGAGTTAATGGTTGATTTGGTCTTCAAGGAATTAGGGAGGGTTCAACTGTCTCTTTACAGAAATCTGAAAAATGAGGAGAAATGTCTCTCTCATACTGTTTGGCCCACTAATGAGTCATGGGTGGAAGCTAGTTCTGGTTTCAAGTCCGGTAAACAATCGGTCAGTGTTGCTGGGGATAAATCGCCGGTGCGTCCAACTCAACAAGCTTTGAAATCTATTCCTGACCAGTTGACGGAGAAGATGAGGAAGCAAGGAAGACGTTGGACATCTGTCCAAAAAGGTCCGATTTTGGGGGATTCTACTACATCTGATGAGAATGTTCTTCATAAAGCAGATCCTTCTGACATGGACACTGACATGGGATTTTACACCCCTGACAAAGGGAAGGAATCTCATCATGGAACTGAAGAATGTCCGGTTTTCAAATAGAAAGAGAAGATGAAATCAACTTTTGATGTTACCAAGGTTGTAGGGGTGCGCATATCAGATGATGAGGTGCGTGCAATATTGTTTGAAACAAGTAAGGTGGGGGGAATGAATCAAGTGCATTCAGCGGATTCGGGTTTGAACAAAATTTCGGATTCGGGTTTGGTTTCCTCTTCAAGTAACGTGGGTACGAATATCCATGGGTTACCCATGACTAATATGGGTCAGCGTGCTTCAACGGGTTTGGGTGTCACACAAGACGGAGCCACTAACAAGAACCCTGCATCCAGTTCTGCCAAGGTTTCTCCTGAGATTTACAAAGGTTCAAAGCCGTTGGTTAAGTTTCTTAACCCCTCTTTCGCTACCAGCTGTGTTAATCATCTAAAGTCGAAGGGTGATTTAATCAACTTCTCCATCAGAATGCATAGGGGAATGCCGGTGCTTTCAATTGTTCATGGTGCGGAGACAACTCATTTGAACTTGGGCATTAAAAAAAAGGGTTGGAATGGGGATTCAGTTCCGGATTACATCAAAAATCAGCCTGCGTTTAATTTTAGAGCTACCCAATCTCCCATCAAGAAGAGGACATTCAGAGACCTTAACTCCCTGAGTAACTCACCGATTAAGACCCAAGCGGATTGTGAAGCACCTTTAATCAGAGTCAGGAAAGGGGAGTTTAGAGATGAGCAGTTTGAAGTTGATAAGTTCAACCACCAGTTTCATAATCTTCAAACTATGCACACAAATGGAGCCTAAGGTCATGTACACGCTCAGCTTTTATTCCATATAAGTCTAGTGTCGCTTCCCCCTTCAGATCTGTCAAACCAATTCTGAATAGGGCTGCATGGAGGGTTTCAGTGGAGGATTGTCTCAATGAGGAAGAAGAGGCGGTTGTTGAGACACTTTGCAATGGTCTGCGAGAGATTAGAGGTCTCAATCTCTCGCGATCCAAATGACGACTAATGATATGGACTGTCAACTTGAAATCCATGATTTGGCATGTTAGAGCATTGCTTGGTTGAACCCACTGATGTTGCTATCTCAAATCAGTTGTCAAGTTTATGAGACAAAAACACAATCCTTGATATGTTTACTCTACAACTCGGACTAGGATAGTTCTAGGTAATCGAGACGAAGACTGATGAAGACGAAGACCGAAGCTTGTTACTTGATAAATCATAACGTCCTCGCCGAAGGTTAGAAAGATATTTCCTTTCCGTATCGTTTTTACCATTTCTATCATACCAATAGTCTATGATGTTGTTTATATGATCCGAAGGTATTCTAGGATTTTCTCCTTTGAATTTGTCACACTTGTGATAACATGTATAGGTAGAGTATGTTGAGTTGTCTCATGAAATAACCCCAACAGTGAACGCGTACATATGTTGCCTTTGGGATTTCAGAGAATGAGCTAAGTCTGTATGAACGCGTACATACAAGTTCAAGAATTCTCCTGAATTCTCCCTAACACTATGGACTGCTCTGTGAACGCGTTCATATAAGCCATGCGAAAACTTCCAACTTCCATATCTTGAAGTTTTCGGTCTCGACATGATTAGTTCTCGGACTTGTCGTGACTTGGCCCATGGAATTCAACAACTTAATCCAAGCGATGTTCAAACTAAGTATTTGGACCAGAAGTCGCAAAGCGATGTCCAAACAAGCATTGGACCTGAAGTCGCGGACCTTCGAAAAAGGTTGAGTCTTTTTTAACTTTTGGCTTAGTCCAAAGTTCTTAGAAGATTGAGAATGGGTATTCAAGCTATGGACTTTCCTAGTTCCGGAACTTGCTTGAGCCCTACTCAAGGTTGCTTAAACTTTAAGCAAAGCCTCCCTTGGTGATCACTATAAATAGATGACCTTCTGCAAGATACAATCTCAATCCTTTACACATCTGTGTATCCTTGCATAAAGGTTGGTCGTCATCTCGAAGTCCTTTTAGCACTACTACTATTGAAAGACTTCACTAGAGGATCGTGAAGCACGGGTCGGAAGTAAAATTTCATCATGTATCTTAGGTCGATTGAATTATTTCAATCTTATCATGACCAAGATTTGATAGAAACTTCGTAAGGTAGATCTTGTATCGTAAACCCTAGAAGTTCCCAACGCAAATTCACGAACTTGAATTTAAGTCTAAAGGAACTCACAATCGTATTCTCATTTAATTACTTGGATACTTTGAGGCGTCCTGTTAGAGGAAGGGTAGTGCTAGTCTTCACGAAGGGAAGTAGAGCAACTCATAGGCCTGTAAAGGACGTCAGCTAGGGGAATCAAGAACGTAGGCTTCTGGGGGAGCCAAGAGACGTAGGAGCACATTGGTAGCTGAATTGTTTGTAGGGTGAATTCAGTCTCGATACAGTCCAGTCCGAAGTATGAGAGTAGGCTAGCGTCTGTTTACCGTTCATACTAAGGGTGTTCACATCTGGACGAGGTCCCGGGGTTTTTCTGCTAGGTTTGCAGTTTCCTCGTTAACAAAATTCTGGTGTCTTGCATTACTTTTCCCTTCTGCATTGTATTGTCTCTGATCTATATAATAGAAGTAATTGCAAGTTTGTTGATTCATAACCTTTGAGTGAATCCATCTCTATTGAGATCTACGAGAACTACGTTCTTGTTAGGGTTCGGTTCTCTGAACTATACTCAGGTTGTTGTTTGAATATTGATTTATGAGATCGTTCAAACAACTATAATCAACTAGGATCACGAAAACAAAAAGTTGGTGGTGTATCTAGGTATCCCCGCTTTTTCAGTTGGTATCAGAGCCGGCAAACACCTTGGATAGGACGTAATTGTATGTGTTTGACTCCTTTTTCGTGAATCATGTCCTGTCGCGGTACACTAGACAAAATCACTGATAAGTCAATTATGGATATGGGGTCTTCTTCACCTTGTGATGAAGCATTAAAACCATATCTACAAGCCTTACCTTTTAATCTCTCTGATGATTTTGATTCAGAAGCTGAAAGAGAAGCTGAAAAGGAAAGCTCTGGACTCATTAATCACATGAACTTTCAAACTTCTGAGATTCCTCGTCTAAAGCACAAGGTTAATCGACTTGTCAATCATATATCCATGATAACCTCTGATTCTTGTTCGAAAATTACTCCCAGTGAGGAATCAAAACATGAATCGATCTCAGTCATGGCGTGTGAAAAAATAACGGAATTGAAAGGAGAGATTGCACTCCTAAAAGATGAAATACACAAATCCTTTGTGGTCCAAACAATTCATGCATCTATTGGCAATATTGCAATTATTCTTGTGCTAAAAGCCAAGAGCGTTGAGACTTCTGTCACCAACGTAAAAAAACACCAAAGATGCATCTATGATCTGTCCAATTTGCAAAACGAATAAAACTATTCGGACAAGATCAAGAAAACACTTTGAGAATAAATGAATAGTTGATCTTGAACAAAAGATAGATCAAATTCTCAAAGAAATCGGTGACATCAAAAAGACCAATCAACCCAATCATTGGTCACGGTCTAAACAAGTTAAAGAACATACCGAGACTAAGAAATTTTTTCGACGTTCTCAGAGTTCTTGAAGTCACCGTTTCAACAAATCTGTCAAAAGAATACAACATTGGGTTCCCAAGAAAAAAATACATTATGTCAACAATCAAGATAAGGGAATAGAAGTTTTGCAAGATGATGCTTTGAGTAAACTGGTTACTCAATTTCAAGACATCCTTGACAAAATAAAGCAAGGTTCTTCAAAGCTGAAAAATCTCATTAACATACGTCAGAAGGAGCAGAAACTCTCAGGTAACTCCTCAACTGTTGAATCTTACTTTGATGATAGCAACTTCTATGACAAATTATCAAAAGGAAAAGAGACAAGATTGATGACACAAGGCGAGTGGGAGAACACTCGCCGTAACACCTAAAAAGTGTTATGAGTCGCCACTCTTATCTATGTACTGTCTAGATAAGAGTGATGTAATTGTTCATATGAACAATAAGAGGACAATACAGCTCAAGGTTTAAATTTTTCTTATCTCACTATTGTGTTATTATGTCTTTTTGATAAATAAAAGTGGGATCCTAGTATTCAAAGCAATAAACCTTGTAGGAAATTTCTTAAAAACCAATAATAAGACACAAAATTGTTGAGCCATGCTCAAAAAATTATTCTAAGTCACATATTGATGACAATATCAGAGATTGTCTTATAGCACATCTTGAACGTGATTTCACATCCTATGAGAGTCCAAAATGTAATGACTCGATGTGAATATCAACACTTTAAAATTGCTACCTTCAGGGTTTCTCCCTGCCTCTGGCTCCTAAGGAAAGAGTCGAGAACAAGATCCATGGGAGTAACTGTGAGTGTAAGCTGAAAAGTCATGAAAAATATTATGATGTTGATATTATTTCCTCATTGGTTATATAAGGAATTAAACATGCGTTTATTGTGAATATTTTGGGTAAACGCTAATTCTATCATCATGGACATGCACGCTCGTCATGAGTCCTTATTTTGTGAAATAATGAAAAAAGTGAAAAGCCTTGCTCAAAATATTTTTAGACTCAAAAAGGGTCATCTTAAACCCCTCTTATCGGTTTTTACGAACTTAAAAAACTCGTTTCGGAAACCGACTTCCTTATACAGTTCAAGTTTGTATTAACTTCCTTTTGTATCTCAATGAGATCCTATAAATATATCACACCCTAGGAGACTTGAAATCACGTTCAAGTACACCTACATTACTTCTCATTGTGTAACACGAGAAATATGGATGAAGCAAACTTTCATAAAGGTAGTGATAAAAGGAAGAATATGGGATTTGTCAAAGAAGACGTAGTTGATTCTCTTGAATTTGAAGAATACACTCCTACTATTGTTTGCTTCAATGCTATTGACAATCAAAAGAGAGACAAAGACACAATGATCTCAGCAGAAATTGTATTCAATCTTTTGCGAGATATTGAAGTCGTCAAGGTTAAGCTTGTTACCATAGCAGGAAAACTTCTAACACTGAAACGTGATATACCTGTTATAAAGAATGAACTCACCAATCTAGAGGGTGATGTGAAAAATCTGCTTGATTATATCTCACCACTTAATGGTGATGAACTAGAAGAGAATTTCGAAAACCTTAATAAGACAGATGATTAAGGTGATTCGATAGCTCCTGAAGAAGATACTGACTCTGATATCTAGGTCAGTATTTGTTTAGCATAGTTAACTCTTTATTAAAAATATTTTGTCTTTTCCTTAGGGTTTGGGTAATCACTATGCTAGAAGTAGTCATCTTTTGATTTAAGCATGCCTTGCTTGTGCTACTTCCATGTTTTCTTTTTCATCAATTAATCGAGGTTATTAAATTAAAATCTTAATTGATGATTGCAATGCTTGATCTTAATTGATTATCTTTATGAATGTATTGCAAAACCGTGAACTTGTTTTTTTAGCCATACCACCCGTTCGGGTAAAGCAGTTCATGATAGATTATCAAAATCCATGCTTCGGACTCTTATGGCTAAGAGGAGACGATTTTTGATAATAAGGTCCTCCTAGACTACAATGTTGAACTCCGCTGGATTAAATGTTGTACCTTTAATTCTTAGTCTTACAACCACTAGGAAGGGGTAACCTAATGTTTTCTCTAAAGGAGATGGTTGACCGAAAATCTCTGAGAAAGTAGGAAGATTAAACCTTGAATTCCTATTTGACCGTAACTGGCTAGGAAAGAAAAACATATCTACAATTTCACTTGTGAAAATTGTACCCAAGATATTATCCTAAAACCTTGCTTGGGAAGGTATTCGCGTTGTTCCTTATGGAATGACACATAATGGGGGAGAGTTCTTTTGAACTTGTGCTTCATGGTAATATCTTTTTGGGGAGTGCGGATGTGGAATCTACGAGAGAATTGCATCTTTTATCTCTCGTTTCAGGTATGTTTACCTTTGTCTACATTGATTATTGCGATTTTATGAGGATTCCTATACTTCTTTTCTTGAGAAATTTTTTGATGGGGGCATGAGGGACAACTAAGGAGATGACATTTGTCACTAGTTTAATTAGTTTCTAACGAATCAAATTTCCTGTTAGTTAAGGAAAGGGTATTTACGGTGAGAAAATTAAAAACCCATTTCTATCGCTAATATATCAAAGTCATCTTCTTCTTCTGTGAATTAAGTTCTAGTCTCCTACAACCAGCCGTTTCAGAACAAAAACTAAAAAAATGAATCAAAAATATCGCTGATACTCAGTGATCAATCAGTTAGATAAAAACAATCAAAACCCATGATTTTGATGATCTGATTACCTAACAAAGATGGAGAGTTTCTTCAAATCTCATTAAAACCCTAACTTCTATTAATTTGATTTTGTTCATCATCAACAACATTACTTTCAAGATTTTTTTTTTTTTTTTTTTGATATATGTTATCAATATATATGCTACTGGTGATTTATAGGACCATGATTTTCTTAGTTGAGATTCTGATTTTAAGTTAATTATGGATTGGAATCTAAGAACAAAAAGAAAAAGGAAATGACGATGAAGAAGGAACATGTAAATGTTTTGGTGATGTGGGTTCTATTTGTAAAAATGTTTTACACTCAAGGTTTTTCTTAATTGAGAATTTTATATGATATGTAACATGTTGATTGAATTTGTTGAGAACTTCATAGAAAATATTATGCAGAAGAAGAAACGACAACTAAAGCTACAAATATTTTACACCCCTAAATACCCTTTCCATAAATAACAACAATTTTAATTAGTTAGAAACTGATTTAGAACGGGACAAGTGTCACCTCCTTATTTGTCCCTCATGCCCCCATCAAAATTTGCCCCCATCAAAATTTTTATCTCTTTTCTTTATCTATTTTATGACAAAAAGGGGGAGAAATCTTGTAGTAAGGGGGAGTAAAATCTTTCTATCTACTACGACAATTGTCTACGGCATTGTCATAGGGGGGGGGGGGGGTAAAATCGATGTGCTTGTCATGGCATAACAAAAATTAGTGTATTGATTAAGGGGTAGAACATATCAAATTGTGTAGTATCTTGAAGCATCGATGCAATATGCTTACCAAGTTTTACATACTACTCAATTGCATAACAAACTCTTGTTGGACTATGTCCTTCTAGAAACCAAGATGTGTGGTGACTTTGAGTTTGTTATCTCTACCTTGAATCTTTGCTTGCAGGAACACTCTTATTTGAAGACGCTGAAGATTACAAGAAGATCAAGTACATTATGGTTAGGGCTAAAAGATTTTACTTTTTGAATTCATATGTAATATTGGTTTTTGTCTTGACAAAGGGGGAGATTGTTAGAGCATTGCTCGGTTGAACCCACTGATGTTGCTATCTCAATTCTCAAGTCAGTTGTCAAGTTTATGAGACAAAAACACAATCCTTGATATGTTTACTCTACAACTCGGACTAGGATAGTTCTAGGTAATCGAGACGAAGATCGATGAAGACGAAGACCGAAGCTTACTACTTGATAAATCATAACGTCCTCGCTGAAGGTTAGAAAGGTATTTCCTTTCCGTATCGTTTATACCATTTCTATCATACCAATAGTCTATGATGTTGTTTATATGATCTGAAGGTATTCTAGGATTTTCGCCTTTGCATTTGTCACACTTGTGATAACATGTATAGGTAGATTATGTTGAGTTGTCTCATGAAATAACCCCAACAGTGAACGCGTTCATGAACACATACATATGTTGACTTTGGGATTTCAGAGAACGAGCTAAGTCTGTATGAACGCGTACATACAAGTTCAAGAATTCTCCTGAATTCTCCTGAACTCTATGGACTGCTCTGTGAACGCGTTCATATAAGCCATGCGAAAACTTCCAACTTCCATATCTTGAAGTTTTCGGTCTAGACATGATTAGTTCTCGGACTTGTCGTGACTTGGCCCATGGAATTCCACAACTTAATCCAAGCGATGTTCAAACTAAGTATTTGGACCAGAAGTCGCAAAGCGATGTCCAAACAAGCATTGGACCAGAAGTCGCGGACCTTCGAACAAGGTTGAGTCTTCTTTAACTTTTGGCTTAGTCAAAAGTTCTTAGAAGATTGAGAATGGGTATTCAAGCTATGGACTTTCCTAGTTCCGGAACTTGCTTGAGCCCTACTCATGGTTGCTTAAACTTTAAGCAAAGCCTCCCTTGGTGATCACTATAAATAGATGACCTTCTGCAAGATACAATCTCAATCCTCTACACATCTCGGAGTCCTTTTAGGATTACGACTATTGAAAGACTTCACTAGAGGATCGTGAAGCACAGGTCGGAAGTAAAATTCCATCTTGTATCTTGGGTCGATTGAATTCTTTTAATCTTATCACGACCAAGATTTGATAGAAACTTCGTAAGGAAGATCTTGTATCGTAGACCCTAGAAGTTCCCAACGCAAATTCACGAAGGTTTCATACTAATTTCGTCTCGCGTTTAGAGGTAAAGTTGTTTAGGCTAGATCAATAAGCCCTAATCAACATATCGATTTCCATTAACCTTGACTTTAAGTCT